>CAXARA010001176.1:0-10836 GCA_963971135.1 Stenus bimaculatus
TAATTAGATTTCATGAAAATAAAATTATTTAAACAAAATTTACATTTTTTTATAAAGAAATAAAAAAGTTGCAGCAGTTTTTGTTTGATTTTTAAGAAAAACGCATTATTTCTAAAAAATAACGTTTTTTTGATATAATTTTAAAAGTAATCGTCCGAAAAATTTTAAAACTACATTTCTAATTAGATTTCATGAAAATAATATTATTTAAACAAAATTTACATTTTTTTATAAAGAAATAAAAAAGTTACAGCAGTTTTAGTTTGATTTTTAAGAAAAACGTTTTTTTGTTATAATTTTAAAAATAATCGACCGAAAAATTTTAAAACTACATTTCTAATTAGATTTCATGAAAATAAAATTATTTAAACAAAATTTACATTTTTTTATAAAGAAATAAAAAAGTTACAGCAGTTTTTGTTTGATTTTTAAGAAAAACGCATTATTTCGAAAAAATAACGTTTTTTTGATATAATTTTAAAAGTAATCGTCCGAAAAATTTTAAAACTACATTTCTAATTAGATTTCATGAAAATAAAATTATTTAAACAAAATTTACATTTTTTTATAAAGAAATAAAAAAGTTTCTGCAGTTTTTGTGTGATTTTTAAGAAAAACGTTTTTTTGGTATAATTTTAAAAATAATCGACCGAAAAATTTTAAAACTACATTTCTAATTAGATTTCATGAAAATAAAATTATTTAAACAAAATTTACATTTTTTTATAAAGAAATAAAAAAGTTACAGCATTTTTTGTTTGATTTTTAAGAAAAACGCATTATTTCTAAAAAATAACGTTTTTTTGATATAATTTTAAAAGTAATCGTCCGAAAAATTTTAAAACTACATTTCTAATTAGATTTCATGAAAATAATATTATTTAAACAAAATTTACATTTTTTTATAAAGAAATAAAAAAGTTACAGCAGTTTTAGTTTGATTTTTAAGAAAAACGTTTTTTTGGTATAATTTTAAAAATAATCGACCGAAAAATTTTAAAACTACATTTCTAATTAGATTTCATGAAAATAAAATTATTTAAACAAAATTTACATTTTTTTATAAAGAAATAAAAAAGTTACAGCAGTTTTTGTTTGATTTTTAAGAAAAACGCATTATTTCTAAAAAATAACGTTTTTTTGATATAATTTTAAAAGTAATCGTCCGAAAAATTTTAAAACTACATTTCTAATTAGATTTCATGAAAATAATATTATTTAAACAAAATTTACATTTTTTTATAAAGAAATAAAAAAGTTTCTGCAGTTTTTGTGTGATTTTTAAGAAAAACGTTTTTTTGGTATAATTTTAAAAATAATCGACCGAAAAATTTTAAAACTACATTTCTAATTAGATTTCATGAAAATAATATTATTTAAACAAAATTTACATTTTTTTATAAAGAAATAAAAAAGTTTCTGCAGTTTTTGTGTGATTTTTAAGAAAAACGTTTTTTTGGTATAATTTTAAAAATAATCGACCGAAAAATTTTAAAACTACATTTCTAATTAGATTTCATGAAAATAAAATTATTTAAACAAAATTTACATTTTTTTATAAAGAAATAAAAAAGTTTCTGCAGTTTTTGTGTGATTTTTAAGAAAAACGTTTTTTTGGTATAATTTTAAAAATAATCGACCGAAAAATTTTAAAACTACATTTCTAATTAGATTTCATGAAAATAATATTATTTAAACAAAATTTACATTTTTTTATAAAGAAATAAAAAAGTTACAGCAGTTTTAGTTTGATTTTTAAGAAAAACGTTTTTTTGTTATAATTTTAAAAATAATCGACCGAAAAATTTTAAAACTACATTTCTAATTAGATTTCATGAAAATAATATTATTTAAACAAAATTTACATTTTTTTATAAAGAAATAAAAAAGTTTCTGCAGTTTTTGTGTGATTTTTAAGAAAAACGTTTTTTTGGTATAATTTTAAAAATAATCGACCGAAAAATTTTAAAACTACATTTCTAATTAGATTTCATGAAAATAAAATTATTTAAACAAAATTTACATTTTTTTATAAAGAAATAAAAAAGTTTCTGCAGTTTTTGTGTGATTTTTAAGAAAAACGTTTTTTTGGTATAATTTTAAAAATAATCGACCGAAAAATTTTAAAACTACATTTCTAATTAGATTTCATGAAAATAAAATTATTTAAACAAAATTTACATTTTTTTATAAAGAAATAAAAAAGTTACAGCAGTTTTTGTTTGATTTTTAAGAAAAACGCATTATTTCTAAAAAATAACGTTTTTTTGATATAATTTTAAAAGTAATCGTCCGAAAAATTTTAAAACTACATTTCTAATTAGATTTCATGAAAATAAAATTATTTAAACAAAATTTACATTTTTTTATAAAGAAATAAAAAAGTTTCTGCAGTTTTTGTGTGATTTTTAAGAAAAACGTTTTTTTGGTATAATTTTAAAAATAATCGACCGAAAAATTTTAAAACTACATTTCTAATTAGATTTCATGAAAATAAAATTATTTAAACAAAATTTACATTTTTTTATAAAGAAATAAAAAAGTTACAGCAGTTTTTGTTTGATTTTTAAGAAAAACGCATTATTTCTAAAAAATAACGTTTTTTTGATATAATTTTAAAAGTAATCGTCCGAAAAATTTTAAAACTACATTTCTAATTAGATTTCATGAAAATAATATTATTTAAACAAAATTTACATTTTTTTATAAAGAAATAAAAAAGTTACAGCAGTTTTAGTTTGATTTTTAAGAAAAACGTTTTTTTGGTATAATTTTAAAAATAATCGACCGAAAAATTTTAAAACTACATTTCTAATTAGATTTCATGAAAATAAAATTATTTAAACAAAATTTACATTTTTTTATAAAGAAATAAAAAAGTTACAGCAGTTTTTGTTTGATTTTTAAGAAAAACGCATTATTTCTAAAAAATAACGTTTTTTTGATATAATTTTAAAAGTAATCGTCCGAAAAATTTTAAAACTACATTTCTAATTAGATTTCATGAAAATAAAATTATTTAAACAAAATTTACATTTTTTTATAAAGAAATAAAAAAGTTTCTGCAGTTTTTGTGTGATTTTTAAGAAAAACGTTTTTTTGGTATAATTTTAAAAATAATCGACCGAAAAATTTTAAAACTACATTTCTAATTAGATTTCATGAAAATAAAATTATTTAAACAAAATTTACATTTTTTTATAAAGAAATAAAAAAGTTACAGCAGTTTTTGTTTGATTTTTAAGAAAAACGCATTATTTCTAAAAAATAACGTTTTTTTGATATAATTTTAAAAGTAATCGTCCGAAAAATTTTAAAACTACATTTCTAATTAGATTTCATGAAAATAATATTATTTAAACAAAATTTACATTTTTTTATAAAGAAATAAAAAAGTTACAGCAGTTTTAGTTTGATTTTTAAGAAAAACGTTTTTTTGGTATAATTTTAAAAATAATCGACCGAAAAATTTTAAAACTACATTTCTAATTAGATTTCATGAAAATAAAATTATTTAAACAAAATTTACATTTTTTTATAAAGAAATAAAAAAGTTACAGCAGTTTTTGTTTGATTTTTAAGAAAAACGCATTATTTCTAAAAAATAACGTTTTTTTGATATAATTTTAAAAGTAATCGTCCGAAAAATTTTAAAACTACATTTCTAATTAGATTTCATGAAAATAATATTATTTAAACAAAATTTACATTTTTTTATAAAGAAATAAAAAAGTTACAGCAGTTTTAGTTTGATTTTTAAGAAAAACGTTTTTTTGGTATAATTTTAAAAATAATCGACCGAAAAATTTTAAAACTACATTTCTAATTAGATTTCATGAAAATAAAATTATTTAAACAAAATTTACATTTTTTTATAAAGAAATAAAAAAGTTACAGCAGTTTTTGTTTGATTTTTAAGAAAAACGCATTATTTCTAAAAAATAACGTTTTTTGATATAATTTTAAAAGTAATCGTCCGAAAAATTTTAAAACTACATTTCTAATTAGATTTCATGAAAATAATATTATTTAAACAAAATTTACATTTTTTTATAAAGAAATAAAAAAGTTACAGCAGTTTTAGTTTGATTTTTAAGAAAAACGTTTTTTTGGTATAATTTTAAAAATAATCGACCGAAAAATTTTAAAACTACATTTCTAATTAGATTTCATGAAAATAAAATTATTTAAACAAAATTTACATTTTTTTATAAAGAAATAAAAAAGTTACAGCAGTTTTTGTTTGATTTTTAAGAAAAACGCATTATTTCTAAAAAATAACGTTTTTTTGATATAATTTTAAAAGTAATCGTCCGAAAAATTTTAAAACTACATTTCTAATTAGATTTCATGAAAATAATATTATTTAAACAAAATTTACATTTTTTTATAAAGAAATAAAAAAGTTACAGCAGTTTTTGTTTGATTTTTAAGAAAAACGCATTATTTCTAAAAAATAACGTTTTTTTGATATAATTTTAAAAGTAATCGTCCGAAAAATTTTAAAACTACATTTCTAATTAGATTTCATGAAAATAATATTATTTAAACAAAATTTACATTTTTTTATAAAGAAATAAAAAAGTTTCTGCAGTTTTTGTGTGACTTTTAAGAAAAACGTTTTTTTGGTATAATTTTAAAAATAATCGACCGAAAAATTTTAAAACTACATTTCTAATTAGATTTCATGAAAATAAAATTATTTAAACAAAATTTACATTTTTTTATAAAGAAATAAAAAAGTTACAGCAGTTTTTGTTTGATTTTTAAGAAAAACGCATTATTTCTAAAAAATAACGTTTTTTTGATATAATTTTAAAAGTAATCGTCCGAAAAATTTTAAAACTACATTTCTAATTAGATTTCATGAAAATAATATTATTTAAACAAAATTTACATTTTTTTAAAAAGAAATAAAAAAGTTACAGCAGTTTTTGTTTGATTTTTAAGAAAAACGCATTATTTCTAAAAAATAACGTTTTTTTGATATAATTTTAAAAGTAATCGTCCGAAAAATTTTAAAACTACATTTCTAATTAGATTTCATGAAAATAATATTATTTAAACAAAATTTACATTTTTTTATAAAGAAATAAAAAAGTTACAGCAGTTTTAGTTTGATTTTTAAGAAAAACGTTTTTTTGGTATAATTTTAAAAATAATCGACCGAAAAATTTTAAAACTACATTTCTAATTAGATTTCATGAAAATAAAATTATTTAAACAAAATTTACATTTTTTTATAAAGAAATAAAAAAGTTACAGCAGTTTTTGTTTGATTTTTAAGAAAAACGCATTATTTCTAAAAAATAACGTTTTTTTGATATAATTTTAAAAGTAATCGTCCGAAAAATTTTAAAACTACATTTCTAATTAGATTTCATGAAAATAATATTATTTAAACAAAATTTACATTTTTTTATAAAGAAATAAAAAAGTTTCTGCAGTTTTTGTGTGATTTTTAAGAAAAACGTTTTTTTGGTATAATTTTAAAAATAATCGACCGAAAAATTTTAAAACTACATTTCTAATTAGATTTCATGAAAATAAAATTATTTAAACAAAATTTACATTTTTTTATAAAGAAATAAAAAAGTTACAGCAGTTTTTGTTTGATTTTTAAGAAAAACGCATTATTTCTAAAAAATAACGTTTTTTTGATATAATTTTAAAAGTAATCGTCCGAAAAATTTTAAAACTACATTTCTAATTAGATTTCATGAAAATAATATTATTTAAACAAAATTTACATTTTTTTATAAAGAAATAAAAAAGTTTCTGCAGTTTTTGTGTGATTTTTAAGAAAAACGTTTTTTTGGTATAATTTTAAAAATAATCGACCGAAAAATTTTAAAACTACATTTCTAATTAGATTTCATGAAAATAAAATTATTTAAACAAAATTTACATTTTTTTATAAAGAAATAAAAAAGTTACAGCAGTTTTTGTTTGATTTTTAAGAAAAACGCATTATTTCTAAAAAATAACGTTTTTTTGATATAATTTTAAAAGTAATCGTCCGAAAAATTTTAAAACTACATTTCTAATTAGATTTCATGAAAATAAAATTATTTAAACAATATTTACATTTTTTTATAAAAAAATAAAAAAGTTTCTGCAGTTTTTGTGTGATTTTTAAGAAAAACGTTTTTTTGGTATAATTTTAAAAATAATCGACCGAAAAATTTTAAAACTACATTTCTAATTAGATTTCATGAAAATAAAATTATTTAAACAAAATTTACATTTTTTTATAAAGAAATAAAAAAGTTGCAGCAGTTTTTGTTTGATTTTTAAGAAAAACGCATTATTTCTAAAAAATAACGTTTTTTTGATATAATTTTAAAAGTAATCGTCCGAAAAATTTTAAAACTACATTTCTAATTAGATTTCATGAAAATAATATTATTTAAACAAAATTTACATTTTTTTATAAAGAAATAAAAAAGTTACAGCAGTTTTAGTTTGATTTTTAAGAAAAACGTTTTTTTGTTATAATTTTAAAAATAATCGACCGAAAAATTTTAAAACTACATTTCTAATTAGATTTCATGAAAATAAAATTATTTAAACAAAATTTACATTTTTTTATAAAGAAATAAAAAAGTTACAGCAGTTTTTGTTTGATTTTTAAGAAAAACGCATTATTTCGAAAAAATAACGTTTTTTTGATATAATTTTAAAAGTAATCGTCCGAAAAATTTTAAAACTACATTTCTAATTAGATTTCATGAAAATAAAATTATTTAAACAAAATTTACATTTTTTTATAAAGAAATAAAAAAGTTTCTGCAGTTTTTGTGTGATTTTTAAGAAAAACGTTTTTTTGGTATAATTTTAAAAATAATCGACCGAAAAATTTTAAAACTACATTTCTAATTAGATTTCATGAAAATAAAATTATTTAAACAAAATTTACATTTTTTTATAAAGAAATAAAAAAGTTACAGCATTTTTTGTTTGATTTTTAAGAAAAACGCATTATTTCTAAAAAATAACGTTTTTTTGATATAATTTTAAAAGTAATCGTCCGAAAAATTTTAAAACTACATTTCTAATTAGATTTCATGAAAATAATATTATTTAAACAAAATTTACATTTTTTTATAAAGAAATAAAAAAGTTACAGCAGTTTTAGTTTGATTTTTAAGAAAAACGTTTTTTTGGTATAATTTTAAAAATAATCGACCGAAAAATTTTAAAACTACATTTCTAATTAGATTTCATGAAAATAAAATTATTTAAACAAAATTTACATTTTTTTATAAAGAAATAAAAAAGTTACAGCAGTTTTTGTTTGATTTTTAAGAAAAACGCATTATTTCTAAAAAATAACGTTTTTTTGATATAATTTTAAAAGTAATCGTCCGAAAAATTTTAAAACTACATTTCTAATTAGATTTCATGAAAATAATATTATTTAAACAAAATTTACATTTTTTTATAAAGAAATAAAAAAGTTACAGCAGTTTTTGTTTGATTTTTAAGAAAAACGCATTATTTCTAAAAAATAACGTTTTTTTGATATAATTTTAAAAGTAATCGTCCGAAAAATTTTAAAACTACATTTCTAATTAGATTTCATGAAAATAAAATTATTTAAACAAAATTTACATTTTTTTATAAAGAAATAAAAAAGTTTCTGCAGTTTTTGTGTGATTTTTAAAAAAAACGTTTTTTAGGTATAATTTTAAAAATAATCGACCGAAAAATTTTAAAACTACATTTCTAATTAGATTTCATGAAAATAAAATTATTTAAACAAAATTTACATTTTTTTATAAAGAAATAAAAAAGTTACAGCAGTTTTTGTTTGATTTTTAAGAAAAACGCATTATTTCTAAAAAATAACGTTTTTTTGATATAATTTTAAAAGTAATCGTCCGAAAAATTTTAAAACTACATTTCTAATTAGATTTCATGAAAATAAAATTATTTAAACAAAATTTACATTTTTTTATAAAGAAATAAAAAAGTTTCTGCAGTTTTTGTGTGATTTTTAAGAAAAACGTTTTTTAGGTATAATTTTAAAAATAATCGACCGAAAAATTTTAAAACTACATTTCTAATTAGATTTCATGAAAATAAAATTATTTAAACAAAATTTACATTTTTTTATAAAGAAATAAAAAAGTTACAGCAGTTTTTGTTTGATTTTTAAGAAAAACGCATTATTTCTAAAAAATAACGTTTTTTTGATATAATTTTAAAAGTAATCGTCCGAAAAATTTTAAAACTACATTTCTAATTAGATTTCATGAAAATAATATTATTTAAACAAAATTTACATTTTTTTATAAAGAAATAAAAAAGTTACAGCAGTTTTTGTTTGATTTTTAAGAAAAACGCATTATTTCTAAAAAATTACGTTTTTTTTATATAATTTTAAAAGTAATCGTCCGAAAAATTTTAAAACTACATTTCTAATTAGATTTCATGAAAATAATATTATTTAAACAAAATTTACATTTTTTTATAAAGAAATAAAAAAGTTTCTGCAGTTTTTGTGTGATTTTTAAGAAAAACGTTTTTTTGGTATAATTTTAAAAATAATCGACCGAAAAATTTTAAAACTACATTTCTAATTAGATTTCATGAAAATAAAATTATTTAAACAAAATTTACATTTTTTTATAAAGAAATAAAAAAGTTACAGCAGTTTTTGTTTGATTTTTAAGAAAAACGCATTATTTCTAAAAAATAACGTTTTTTTGATATAATTTTAAAAGTAATCGTCCGAAAAATTTTAAAACTACATTTCTAATTAGATTTCATGAAAATAATATTATTTAAACAAAATTTACATTTTTTTATAAAAAAATAAAAAAGTTTCTGCAGTTTTTGTGTGATTTTTAAGAAAAACGTTTTTTTGGTATAATTTTAAAAATAATCGACCGAAAAATTTTAAAACTACATTTCTAATTAGATTTCATGAAAATAAAATTATTTAAACAAAATTTACATTTTTTTATAAAGAAATAAAAAAGTTACAGCAGTTTTTGTTTGATTTTTAAGAAAAACGCATTATTTCTAAAAAATAACGTTTTTTTGATATAATTTTAAAAGTAATCGTCCGAAAAATTTTAAAACTACATTTCTAATTAGATTTCATGAAAATAAAATTATTTAAACAAAATTTACATTTTTTTATAAAGAAATAAAAAAGTTTCTGCAGTTTTTGTGTGATTTTTAAGAAAAACGTTTTTTTGGTATAATTTTAAAAATAATCGACCGAAAAATTTTAAAACTACATTTCTAATTAGATTTCATGAAAATAAAATTATTTAAACAAAATTTACATTTTTTTATAAAGAAATAAAAAAGTTACAGCAGTTTTTGTTTGATTTTTAAGAAAAACGCATTATTTCTAAAAAATAACGTTTTTTTGATATAATTTTAAAAGTAATCGTCCGAAAAATTTTAAAACTACATTTCTAATTAGATTTCATGAAAATAAAATTATTTAAACAAAATTTACATTTTTTTATAAAGAAATAAAAAAGTTTCTGCAGTTTTTGTGTGATTTTTAAGAAAAACGTTTTTTTGGTATAATTTTAAAAATAATCGACCGAAAAATTTTAAAACTACATTTCTAATTAGATTTCATGAAAATAAAATTATTTAAACAAAATTTACATTTTTTTATAAAGAAATAAAAAAGTTACAGCAGTTTTTGTTTGATTTTTAAGAAAAACGCATTATTTCTAAAAAATAACGTTTTTTTGATATAATTTTAAAAGTAATCGTCCGAAAAATTTTAAAACTACATTTCTAATTAGATTTCATGAAAATAATATTATTTAAACAAAATTTACATTTTTTTATAAAGAAATAAAAAAGTTACAGCAGTTTTAGTTTGATTTTTAAGAAAAACGTTTTTTTGGTATAATTTTAAAAATAATCGACCGAAAAATTTTAAAACTACATTTCTAATTAGATTTCATGAAAATAAAATTATTTAAACAAAATTTACATTTTTTTATAAAGAAATAAAAAAGTTACAGCAGTTTTTGTTTGATTTTTAAGAAAAACGCATTATTTCTAAAAAATAACGTTTTTTTGATATAATTTTAAAAGTAATCGTCCGAAAAATTTTAAAACTACATTTCTAATTAGATTTCATGAAAATAAAATTATTTAAACAAAATTTACATTTTTTTATAAAGAAATAAAAAAGTTTCTGCAGTTTTTGTGTGATTTTTAAGAAAAACGTTTTTTTGGTATAATTTTAAAAATAATCGACCGAAAAATTTTAAAACTACATTTCTAATTAGATTTCATGAAAATAAAATTATTTAAACAAAATTTACATTTTTTTATAAAGAAATAAAAAAGTTACAGCAGTTTTTGTTTGATTTTTAAGAAAAACGCATTATTTCTAAAAAATAACGTTTTTTTGATATAATTTTAAAAGTAATCGTCCGAAAAATTTTAAAACTACATTTCTAATTAGATTTCATGAAAATAATATTATTTAAACAAAATTTACATTTTTTTATAAAGAAATAAAAAAGTTACAGCAGTTTTAGTTTGATTTTTAAGAAAACGTTTTTTTGGTATAATTTTAAAAATAATCGACCGAAAAATTTTAAAACTACATTTCTAATTAGATTTCATGAAAATAAAATTATTTAAACAAAATTTACATTTTTTTATAAAGAAATAAAAAGTTACAGCAGTTTTTGTTTGATTTTTAAGAAAAACGCATTATTTCTAAAAAATAACGTTTTTTTGATATAATTTTAAAAGTAATCGTCCGAAAAATTTTAAAACTACATTTCTAATTAGATTTCATGAAAATAATATTATTTAAACAAAATTTACATTTTTTAAAAA
>CAXARA010001177.1:0-30574 GCA_963971135.1 Stenus bimaculatus
AAATGTAGTTTTAAAATTTTTCGGACGATTACTTTTAAAATTATATCAAAAAAACGTTATTTTTTAGAAATAATGCGTTTTTCTTAAAAATCAAACAAAAACTGCTGTAACTTTTTTATTTCTTTATAAAAAAATGTAAATTTTGTTTAAATAATTTTATTTTCATGAAATCTAATTAGAAATGTAGTTTTAAAATTTTTCGGTCGATTACTTTTAAAATTATATCAAAAAAACGTTATTTTTTAGAAATAATGCGTTTTCTTAAAAATCAAACAAAAACTGCTGTAACTTTTTTATTTCTTTATAAAAAAATGTAAATTTTGTTTAAATAATTTTATTTCATGAAATCTTATTAGAAATGTAGTTTTAAAATTTTTCGGTCGATTATTTTTAAAATTATACCAAAAAAACGTTTTTCTTAAAAATCAAACTAAAACTGCTGTAACTTTTTTATTTCTTTATAAAAAAATGTAAATTTTGTTTAAATAATATTATTTTCATGAAATCTAATTAGAAATGTAGTTTTAAAATTTTTCGGACGATTACTTTTAAAATTATATCAAAAAAACGTTATTTTTTAGAAATAATGCGTTTTTCTTAAAAATCAAACAAAAACTGCTGTAACTTTTTATTTCTTTATAAAAAAATGTAAATTTTGTTTAAATAATTTTATTTTCATGAAATCTTATTAGAAATGTAGTTTTAAAATTTTTCGGTCGATTATTTTTAAAATTATACCAAAAAAACGTTTTTCTTAAAAATCAAACTAAAACTGCTGTAACTTTTTTATTTCTTTATAAAAAAATGTAAATTTTGTTTAAATAATATTATTTTCATGAAATCTAATTAGAAATGTAGTTTTAAAATTTTTCGGACGATTACTTTTAAAATTATATCAAAAAAACGTTATTTTTTAGAAATAATGCGTTTTTCTTAAAAATCAAACAAAAACTGCTGTAACTTTTTTATTTCTTTATAAAAAAATGTAAATTTTGTTTAAATAATTTTATTTTCATGAAATCTAATTAGAAATGTAGTTTTAAAATTTTTCGGTCGATTATTTTTAAAATTATACCAAAAAAACGTTTTTCTTAAAACACAAACTAAAACTGCTGTTACTTTTTTATTTCTTTATAAAAAAATGTAAATTTTGTTTAAATAATATTATTTTCATGAAATCTAATTAGAAATGTAGTTTTAAAATTTTTCGGACGATTACTTTTAAAATTATATCAAAAAAACGTTATTTTTTAGAAATAATGCGTTTTTCTTAAAAATCAAACAAAAACTGCTGTAACTTTTTTATTTCTTTATAAAAAAATGTAAATTTTGTTTAAATAATTTTATTTTCATGAAATCTAATTAGAAATGTAGTTTTAAAATTTTTCGGTCGATTATTTTTAAAATTATACCAAAAAAACCTTTTTCTTAAAAATCAAACTAAAACTGCTGTAACTTTTTTATTTCTTTATAAAAAAATGTAAATTTTGTTTAAATAATATTATTTTCATGAAATCTAATTAGAAATGTAGTTTTAAAATTTTTCGGACGATTACTTTTAAAATTATATCAAAAAAACGTTATTTTTTAGAAATAATGCGTTTTTCTTAAAAATCAAACAAAAACTGCTGTAACTTTTTTATTTCTTTATAAAAAAATGTAAATTTTGTTTAAATAATTTTATTTTCATGAAATCTAATTAGAAATGTAGTTTTAAAATTTTTCGGTCAATTATTTTTAAAATTATACCAAAAAAACGTTTTTCTTAAAAATCACACAAAAACTGCAGAAACTTTTTTATTTCTTTATAAAAAAATGTAAATTTTGTTTAAATAATTTTATTTTCATGAAATCTAATTAGAAATGTAGTTTTAAAATTTTTCTTACGATTACTTTTAAAATTATATCAAAAAAACGTTATTTTTTAGAAATAATGCGTTTTTCTTAAAAATCAAACAAAAACTGCTGTAACTTTTTTATTTCTTTATAAAAAAATGTAAATTTTGTTTAAATAATTTTATTTTCATGAAATCTAATTAGAAATGTAGTTTTAAAATTTTTCGGTCGATTATTTTTAAAATTATACCAAAAAAACGTTTTTCTTAAAAATCAAACTAAAACTGCTGTAACTTTTTTATTTCTTTATAAAAAAATGTAAATTTTGTTTAAATAATATTATTTTCATGAAATCTAATTAGAAATGTAGTTTTAAAATTTTTCGGACGATTACTTTTAAAATTATATCAAAAAAACGTTATTTTTTAGAAATAATGCGTTTTTCTTAAAAATCAAACAAAAACTGCTGTAACTTTTTTATTTCTTTATAAAAAAATGTAAATTTTGTTTAAATAATTTTATTTTCATGAAATCTAATTAGAAATGTAGTTTTAAAATTTTTCGGTCGATTATTTTTAAAATTATACCAAAAAAACGTTTTTCTTAAAAATCACACAAAAACTGCAGAAACTTTTTTATTTCTTTATAAAAAAATGTAAATTTTGTTTAAATAATTTTATTTTCATGAAATCTAACTAGAAATGTAGTTTTAAAATTTTTCGGACGATTACTTTTAAAATTATATCAAAAAAACGTTATTTTTTAGAAATAATGCGTTTTTCTTAAAAATCAAACAAAAACTGCTGTAACTTTTTTATTTCTTTATAAAAAAATGTAAATTTTGTTTAAATAATTTTATTTTCATGAAATCTAATTAGAAATGTAGTTTTAAAATTTTTCGGTCGATTATTTTTAAAATTATACCAAAAAAACGTTTTTCTTAAAAATCAAACTAAAACTGCTGTAACTTTTTTATTTCTTTATAAAAAAATGTAAATTTTGTTTAAATAATTTTATTTTCATGAAATCTAATTAGAAATGTAGTTTTAAAATTTTTCGGTCGATTATTTTTAAAATTATACCAAAAAAACGTTTTTCTTAAAAATCAAACTAAAACTGCTGTAACTTTTTTATTTCTTTATAAAAAAATGTAAATTTTGTTTAAATAATATTATTTTCATGAAATCTAATTAGAAATGTAGTTTTAAAATTTTTCGGACGATTACTTTTAAAATTATATCAAAAAAACGTTATTTTTTAGAAATAATGCGTTTTTCTTAAAAATCAAACAAAAACTGCTGTAACTTTTTTATTTCTTTATAAAAAAATGTAAATTTTGTTTAAATAATTTTATTTTCATGAAATCTAATTAGAAATGTAGTTTTAAAATTTTTCGGTCGATTATTTTTAAAATTATACCAAAAAAACGTTTTTCTTAAAAATCAAACAAAAACTGCTGTAACTTTTTTATTTCTTTATAAAAAAATGTAAATTTTGTTTAAATAATTTTATTTTCATGAAATCTAATTAGAAATGTAGTTTTAAAATTTTTCGGTCGATTATTTTTAAAATTATACCAAAAAAACGTTTTTCTTAAAAATCAAACTAAAACTGCTGTAACTTTTTTATTTCTTTATAAAAAAATGTAAATTTTGTTTAAATAATATTATTTTCATGAAATCTAATTAGAAATGTAGTTTTAAAATTTTTCGGACGATTACTTTTAAAATTATATCAAAAAAACGTTATTTTTTAGAAATAATGCGTTTTTCTTAAAAATCAAACAAAAACTGCTGTAACTTTTTTATTTCTTTATAAAAAAATGTAAATTTTGTTTAAATAATTTTATTTTCATGAAATCTAATTAGAAATGTAGTTTTAAAATTTTTCGGTCGATTATTTTTAAAATTATACCAAAAAAACGTTTTTCTTAAAAATCACACAAAAACTGCAGAAACTTTTTTATTTCTTTATAAAAAAATGTAAATTTTGTTTAAATAATTTTATTTTCATGAAATCTAATTAGAAATGTAGTTTTAAAATTTTTCGGACGATTACTTTTAAAATTATATCAAAAAAACGTTATTTTTTAGAAATAATGCGTTTTTCTTAAAAATCAAACAAAAACTGCTGTAACTTTTTTATTTCTTTATAAAAAAATGTAAATTTTGTTTAAATAATTTTATTTTCATGAAATCTAATTAGAAATGTAGTTTTAAAATTTTTCGGTCGATTATTTTTAAAATTATACCAAAAAAACGTTTTTCTTAAAAATCAAACTAAAACTGCTGTAACTTTTTTATTTCTTTATAAAAAAATGTAAATTTTGTTTAAATAATATTATTTTCATGAAATCTAATTAGAAATGTAGTTTTAAAATTTTTCGGACGATTACTTTTAAAATTATATCAAAAAAACGTTATTTTTTAGAAATAATGCGTTTTTCTTAAAAATCAAACAAAAACTGCTGTAACTTTTTTATTTCTTTATAAAAAAATGTAAATTTTGTTTAAATAATTTTATTTTCATGAAATCTAATTAGAAATGTAGTTTTAAAATTTTTCGGTCGATTATTTTTAAAATTATACCAAAAAAACGTTTTTCTTAAAAATCAAACTAAAACTGCTGTAACTTTTTTATTTCTTTATAAAAAAATGTAAATTTTGTTTAAATAATATTATTTTCATGAAATCTAATTAGAAATGTAGTTTTAAAATTTTTCGGACGATTACTTTTAAAATTATATCAAAAAAACGTTATTTTTTAGAAATAATGCGTTTTTCTTAAAAATCAAACAAAAACTGCTGTAACTTTTTTATTTCTTTATAAAAAAATGTAAATTTTGTTTAAATAATTTTATTTTCATGAAATCTAATTAGAAATGTAGTTTTAAAATTTTTCGGTCGATTATTTTTAAAATTATACCAAAAAAACGTTTTTCTTAAAAATCACACAAAAACTGCAGAAACTTTTTTATTTCTTTATAAAAAAATGTAAATTTTGTTTAAATAATTTTATTTTCATGAAATCTAATTAGAAATGTAGTTTTAAAATTTTTCGGACGATTACTTTTAAAATTATATCAAAAAAACGTTATTTTTTAGAAATAATGCGTTTTTCTTAAAAATCAAACAAAAACTGCTGTAACTTTTTTATTTCTTTTTAAAAAAATGTAAATTTTGTTTAAATAATTTTATTTTCATGAAATCTAATTGGAAATGTAGTTTTAAAATTTTTCGGTCGATTATTTTTAAAATTATACCAAAAAAACGTTTTTCTTAAAAATCACACAAAAACTGCAGAAACTTTTTTATTTCTTTATAAAAAAATGTAAATTTTGTTTAAATAATATTATTTTCATGAAATCTAATTAGAAATGTAGTTTTAAAATTTTTCGGACGATTACTTTTAAAATTATATCAAAAAAACGTTATTTTTTAGAAATAATGCGTTTTTCTTAAAAATCAAACAAAAACTGCTGTAACTTTTTTATTTCTTTATAAAAAAATGTAAACTTTGTTTAAATAATTTTATTTTCATGAAATCTAATTAGAAATGTAGTTTTAAAATTTTTCGGTCGATTATTTTTAAAATTATACCAAAAAAACGTTTTTCTTAACAATCAAACTAAAACTGCTGTAACTTTTTTATTTCTTTATAAAAAAATGTAAATTTTGTTTAAATAATATTATTTTAATGAAATCTAATTAGAAATGTAGTTTTAAAATTTTTCGGACGATTACTTTTAAAATTATATCAAAAAAACGTTATTTTTTAGAAATAATGCGTTTTTCTTAAAAATCAAACAAAAACTGCTGTAACTTTTTTATTTCTTTATAAAAAAATGTAAATTTTGTTTAAATAATTTTATTTTCATGAAATCTAATTAGAAATGTAGTTTTAAAATTTTTCGGTCGATTATTTTTAAAATTATACCAAAAAAACGTTTTTCTTAAAAATCACACAAAAACTGCAGAAACTTTTTTATTTCTTTATAAAAGAATGTAAATTTTGTTTAAATAATATTATTTTCATGAAATCTAATTAGAAATGTAGTTTTAAAATTTTTCGGACGATTACTTTTAAATTTATATCAAAAAAACGTTATTTTTTAGAAATAATGCGTTTTTCTTAAAAATCAAACAAAAACTGCTGTAACTTTTTTATTTCTTTATAAAAAAATGTAAATTTTGTTTAAATAATTTTATTTTCATGAAATCTAATTAGAAATGTAGTTTTAAAATTTTTCGGTCGATTATTTTTAAAATTATACCAAAAAAACGTTTTTCTTAAAAATCACACAAAAACTGCAGAAACTTTTTTATTTCTTTATAAAAAAATGTAAATTTTGTTTAAATAATATTATTTTCATGAAATCTAATTAGAAATGTAGTTTTAAAATTTTTCGGACGATTACTTTTAAAATTATATCAAAAAAACGTTATTTTTTAGAAATAATGCGTTTTTCTTAAAAATCAAACAAAAACTGCTGTAACTTTTATATTTCTTTATAAAAAAATGTAAATTTTGTTTAAATAATATTATTTTTATGAAATCTAATTAGAAATGTAGTTTTAAAATTTTTCGGACGATTACTTTTAAAATTATATCAAAAAAACGTTATTTTTTAGAAATAATGCGTTTTTCTTAAAAATCAAACAAAAACTGCTGTAACTTTTTTATTTCTTTATAAAAAAATGTAAATTTTGTTTAAATAATTTTATTTTCATGAAATCTAATTAGAAATGTAGTTTTAAAATTTTTCGGTCGATTATTTTTAAAATTATACCAAAAAAACGTTTTTCTTAAAAATCACACAAAAACTGCAGAAACTTTTTTATTTCTTTATAAAAAAATGTAAATTTTGTTTAAATAATATTATTTTCATGAAATCTAATTAGAAATGTAGTTTTAAAATTTTTCGGACGATTACTTTTAAAATTATATCAAAAAAACGTTATTTTTTAGAAATAATGCGTTTTTCTTAAAAATCAAACAAAAACTGCTGTAACTTTTTTATTTCTTTATAAAAAAATGTAAATTTTGTTTAAATAATTTTATTTTCATGAAATCTAATTAGAAATGTAGTTTTAAAATTTTTCGGACGATTACTTTTAAAATTATATCAAAAAAACGTTATTTTTTAGAAATAATGCGTTTTTCTTAAAAATCAAACAAAAACTGCTGTAACTTTTTTATTTCTTTATAAAAAAATGTAAATTTTGTTTAAATAAATTTATTTTCATGAAATCTAATTAGAAATGTAGTTTTAAAATTTTTCGGTCGATTATTTTTAAAATTATACCAAAAAAACGTTTTTCTTAAAAATCAAACAAAAACTGCTGTAACTTTTTTATTTCTTTATAAAAAAATGTAAATTTTGTTTAAATAATATTATTTTCATGAAATCTAATTAGAAATGTAGTTTTAAAATTTTTCGGACGATTACTTTTAAAATTATATCAAAAAAACGTAATTTTTTAGAAATAATGCGTTTTTCTTAAAAATCAAACAAAAACTGCTGTAACTTTTTTATTTCTTTATAAAAAAATGTAAATTTTGTTTAAATAATTTTATTTTCATGAAATCTAATTAGAAATGTAGTTTTAAAATTTTTCGGTCGATTATTTTTAAAATTATACCAAAAAAACATTTTTCTTAAAAATCAAACTAAAACTGCTGTAACTTTTTTATTTCTTTATAAAAAAATGTAAATTTTGTTTAAATAATATTATTTTCATGAAATCTAATTAGAAATGTAGTTTTAAAATTTTTCGGATGATTACTTTTAAAATTATATCAAAAAAACGTTATTTTTTAGAAATAATGCGTTTTTCTTAAAAATCAAACAAAAACTGCTGTAACTTTTTTATTTCTTTATAAAAAAATGTAAATTTTGTTTAAATAATTTTATTTTCATGAAATCTAATTAGAAATGTAGTTTTAAAATTTTTCGGTCGATTATTTTTAAAATTATACCAAAAAAACCTTTTTCTTAAAAATCACACAAAAACTGCAGAAACTTTTTTATTTCTTTATAAAAAAATGTAAATTTTGTTTAAATAATTTTATTTTCATGAAATCTAATTAGAAATGTAGTTTTAAAATTTTTCGGACGATTACTTTTAAAATTATATCAAAAAAACGTTATTTTTTAGAAATAATGCGTTTTTCTTAAAAATCAAACAAAAACTGCTGTAACTTTTTTATTTCTTTATAAAAAAATGTAAATTTTGTTTAAATAATTTTATTTTCATGAAATCTAATTAGAAATGTAGTTTTAAAATTTTTCGGTCGATTATTTTTAAAATTATACCAAAAAAACGTTTTTCTTAAAAATCACACAAAAACTGCAGAAACTTTTTTATTTTTTTTTAAAAAAATGTAAATTTTGTTTAAATAATTTTATTTTCATGAAATCTAATTAGAAATGTAGTTTTAAAATTTTTCGGACGATTACTTTTAAAATTATATCAAAAAAACGTTATTTTTTAGAAATAATGCGTTTTTCTTAAAAATCAAACAAAAACTGCTGTAACTTTTTTATTTCTTTATAAAAAAATGTAAATTTTGTTTAAATAATTTTATTTTCATGAAATCTAATTAGAAATGTAGTTTTAAAATTTTTCGGTCGATTATTTTTAAAATTATACCAAAAAAACGTTTTTCTTAAAAATCACACAAAAACTGCAGAAACTTTTTTATTTCTTTATAAAAAAATGTAAATTTTGTTTAAATAATATTATTTTCATGAAATCTAATTAGAAATGTAGTTTTAAAATTTTTCGGACGATTACTTTTAAAATTATATCAAAAAAACCTTATTTTTTAGAAATAATGCGTTTTTCTTAAAAATCAAACAAAAACTGCTGTAATTTTTTTATTTCTTTATAAAAAAATGTAAATTTTGTTTAAATGATATTATTTTCATGAAATCTAATTAGAAATGTAGTTTTAAAATTTTTCGGACGATTACTTTTAAAATTATATCAAAAAAACGTTATTTTTTAGAAATAATGCGTTTTTCTTAAAAATCAAACAAAAACTGCTGTA
Source organism: Stenus bimaculatus (assembly GCA_963971135.1). Classification (NCBI taxonomy): domain Eukaryota; kingdom Metazoa; phylum Arthropoda; class Insecta; order Coleoptera; family Staphylinidae; genus Stenus; species Stenus bimaculatus. The sequence goes on from CAXARA010001177.1 coordinate 8,890, forward strand.
ACTTTTTTATTTCTTTATAAAAAAATGTAAATTTTGTTTAAATAATTTTATTTTCATGAAATCTAATTAGAAATGTAGTTTTAAAATTAATCGGTCGATTATTTTTAAAATTATACCAAAAAAACGTTTTTCTTAAAAATGACACAAAAACTGCAGAAACTTTTTTATTTCTTTATAAAAAAATGTAAATTTTGTTTAAATAATATTATTTTCATGAAATCTAATTAGAAATGTAGTTTTAAAATTTTTCGGACGATTACTTTTAAAATTATATCAAAAAAAACGTTATTTTTTGGAAATAATGCGTTTTTCTTAAAAATCAAACAAAAACTGCTGTAACTTTTTTATTTCTTTATAAAAAAATGTAAATTTTGTTTAAATAATTTTATTTTCATGAAATCTAATTAGAAATGTAGTTTTAAAATTTTTCGGTCGATTATTTTTAAAATTATACCAAAAAAACGTTTTTCTTAAAAATCAAACTAAAACTGCTGTAACTTTTTTATTTCTTTATAAAAAAATGTAAATTTTGTTTAAATAATATTATTTTCATGAAATCTAATTAGAAATGTAGTTTTAAAATTTTTCGGACGATTACTTTTAAAATTATATCAAAAAAACGTTATTTTTTAGAAATAATGCGTTTTTCTTAAAAATCAAACAAAAACTGCTGTAACTTTTTTATTTCTTTATAAAAAAATGTAAATTTTGTTTAAATAATTTTATTTTCATGAAATCTAATTAGAAATGTAGTTTTAAAATTTTTCAGTCGATTATTTTTAAAATTATACCAAAAAAACGTTTTTCTTAAAAATCACACAAAAACTGCAGAAACTTTTTTATTTCTTTATAAAAAAATGTAAATTTTGTTTAAATAATATTATTTTCATGAAATCTAATTAGAAATGTAGTTTTAAAATTTTTCGGACGATTACTTTTAAAATTATATCAAAAAAACGTTATTTTTTAGAAATAATGCGTTTTTCTTAAAAATCAAACAAAAACTGCTGTAACTTTTTTATTTCTTTATAAAAAAATGTAAATTTTGTTTAAATAATTTTATTTTCATGAAATCTAATTAGAAATGTAGTTTTAAAATTTTTCGGTCGATTATTTTTAAAATTATACCAAAAAAACGTTTTTCTTAAAAATCAAACTAAAACTGCTGTAACTTTTTTATTTCTTTATAAAAAAATGTAAATTTTGTTTAAATAATATTATTTTCATGAAATCTAATTAGAAATGTAGTTTTAAAATTTTTCGGACGATTACTTTTAAAATTATATCAAAAAAACGTTATTTTTTAGAAATAATGCGTTTTTCTTAAAAATCAAACAAAAACTGCTGTAACTTTTTTATTTCTTTATAAAAAAATGTAAATTTTGTTTAAATAATTTTATTTTCATGAAATCTAATTAGAAATGTAGTTTTAAAATTTTTCGGTCGATTATTTTTAAAATTATACCAAAAAAACGTTTTTCTTAAAAATCAAACTAAAACTGCTGTAACTTTTTTATTTCTTTATAAAAAAATGTAAATTTTGTTTAAATAATATTATTTTCATGAAATCTAATTAGAAATGTAGTTTTAAAATTTTTCGGTCGATTATTTTTAAAATTATACCAAAAAAACGTTTTTCTTAAAAATCACACAAAAACTGCAGAAACTTTTTTATTTCTTTATAAAAAAATGTAAATTTTGTTTAAATAATTTTATTTTTATGAAATCTAATTAGAAATGTAGTTTTAAAATTTTTCGGTCGATTATTTTTAAAATTATACCAAAAAAACGTTTTTCTTAAAAATCAAACTAAAACTGCTGTAACTTTTTTATTTCTTTATAAAAAAATGTAAATTTTGTTTAAATAATATTATTTTCATGAAATCTAATTAGAAATGTAGTTTTAAAATTTTTCGGACGATTACTTTTAAAATTATATCAAAAAAACGTTATTTTTTAGAAATAATGCGTTTTTCTTAAAAATCAAACAAAAACTGCTGTAACTTTTTTATTTCTTTATAAAAAAATGTAAATTTTGTTTAAATAATTTTATTTTCATGAAATCTAATTAGAAATGTAGTTTTAAAATTTTTCGGTCGATTATTTTTAAAATTATACCAAAAAAACGTTTTTCTTAAAAATCACACAAAAACTGCAGAAACTTTTTTATTTCTTTATAAAAAAATGTAAATTTTGTTTAAATAATATTATTTTCATGAAATCTAATTAGAAATGTAGTTTTAAAATTTTTCGGACGATTACTTTTAAAATTATATCAAAAAAACGTTATTTTTTAGAAATAATGCGTTTTTCTTAAAAATCAAACAAAAACTGCTGTAACTTTTTTATTTCTTTATAAAAAAATGTAAATTTTGTTTAAATAATTTTATTTTCATGAAATCTAATTAGAAATGTAGTTTTAAAATTTTTCGGTCGATTATTTTTAAAATTATACCAAAAAAACGTTTTTCTTAAAAATCAAACTAAAACTGCTGTAACTTTTTTATTTCTTTATAAAAAAATGTAAATTTTGTTTAAATAATATTATTTTCATGAAATCTAATTAGAAATGTAGTTTTAAAATTTTTCGGACGATTACTTTTAAAATTATATCAAAAAAACGTTATTTTTTAGAAATAATGCGTTTTTCTTAAAAATCAAACAAAAACTGCTGTAACTTTTTTATTTCTTTATAAAAAAATGTAAATTTTGTTTAAATAATTTTATTTTCATGAAATCTAATTAGAAATGTAGTTTTAAAATTTTTCGGTCGATTATTTTTAAAATTATACCAAAAAAACGTTTTTCTTAAAAATCAAACTAAAACTGCTGTAACTTTTTTATTTCTTTATAAAAAAATGTAAATTTTGTTTAAATAATATTATTTTCATGAAATCTAATTAGAAATGTAGTTTTAAAATTTTTCGGACGATTACTTTTAAAATTATATCAAAAAAACGTTATTTTTTAGAAATAATGCGTTTTTCTTAAAAATCAAACAAAAACTGCTGTAACTTTTTTATTTCTTTATAAAAAAATGTAAATTTTGTTTAAATAATTTTATTTTCATGAAATCTAATTAGAAATGTAGTTTTAAAATTTTTCGGTCGATTATTTTTAAAATTATACCAAAAAAACGTTTTTCTTAAAAATCACACAAAAACTGCAGAAACTTTTTTATTTCTTTATATAAAAATGCAAATTTTGTTTAAATAATTTTATTTTCATGAAATCTAATTAGAAATGTAGTTTTAAAATTTTTCGGACGATTACTTTTAAAATTATATCAAAAAAACGTTATTTTTTAGAAATAATGCGTTTTTCTTAAAAATCAAACAAAAACTGCTGTAACTTTTTTATTTCTTTATAAAAAAATGTAAATTTTGTTTAAATAATTTTATTTTCATGAAATCTAATTAGAAATGTAGTTTTAAAATTTTTCGGTCGATTATTTTTAAAATTATACCAAAAAAACGTTTTTCTTAAAAATCAAACTAAAACTGCTGTAACTTTTTTATTTCTTTATAAAAAAATGTAAATTTTGTTTAAATAATATTATTTTCATGAAATCTAATTAGAAATGTAGTTTTAAAATTTTTCGGACGATTACTTTTAAAATTATATCAAAAAAACGTTATTTTTTAGAAATAATGCGTTTTTCTTAAAAATCAAACAAAAACTGCTGTAACTTTTTTATTTCTTTATAAAAAAATGTAAATTTTGTTTAAATAATTTTATTTTCATGAAATCTAATTAGAAATGTAGTTTTAAAATTTTTCGGTCGATTATTTTTAAAATTATACCAAAAAAACGTTTTTCTTAAAAATCACACAAAAACTGCAGAAACTTTTTTATTTCTTTATAAAAAAATGTAAATTTTGTTTAAATAATTTTATTTTCATGAAATCTAATTAGAAATGTAGTTTTAAAATTTTTCGGACGATTACTTTTAAAATTATATCAAAAAAACGTTATTTTTTAGAAATAATGCGTTTTTCTTAAAAATCAAACAAAAACTGCTGTAACTTTTTTATTTCTTTATAAAAAAATGTAAATTTTGTTTAAATAATTTTATTTTCATGAAATCTAATTAGAAATGTAGTTTTAAAATTTTTCGGTCGATTATTTTTAAAATTATACCAAAAAAACGTTTTTCTTAAAAATCAAACTAAAACTGCTGTAACTTTTTTATTTCTTTATAAAAAAATGTAAATTTTGTTTAAATAATATTATTTTCATGAAATCTAATTAGAAATGTAGTTTTAAAATTTTTCGGACGATTACTTTTAAAATTATATCAAAAAAACGTTATTTTTTAGAAATAATGCGTTTTTCTTAAAAATCAAACAAAAACTGCTGTAACTTTTTTATTTCTTTATAAAAAAATGTAAATTTTGTTTAAATAATTTTATTTTCATGAAATCTAATTAGAAATGTAGTTTTAAAATTTTTCGGTCGATTATTTTTAAAATTATACCAAAAAAACGTTTTTCTTAAAAATCAAACTAAAACTGCTGTAACTTTTTTATTTCTTTATAAAAAAATGTAAATTTTGTTTAAATAATATTATTTTCATGAAATCTAATTAGAAATGTAGTTTTAAAATTTTTCGGACGATTACTTTTAAAATTATATCAAAAAAACGTTATTTTTTAGAAATAATGCGTTTTTCTTAAAAATCAAACAAAAACTGCTGTAACTTTTTTATTTCTTTATAAAAAAATGTAAATTTTGTTTAAATAATTTTATTTTCATGAAATCTAATTAGAAATGTAGTTTTAAAATTTTTCGGTCGATTATTTTTATAATTATACCAAAAAAACATTTTTCTTAAAAATCACACAAAAACTGCAGAAACTTTTTTATTTCTTTATAAAAAAATGTAAATTTTAATTAAATAATTTTATTTTCATGAAATCTAATTAGAAATGTAGTTTTAAAATTTTTCGGACGATTACTTTTAAAATTATATCAAAAAAACGTTATTTTTTAGAAATAATGCGTTTTTCTTAAAAATCAAACAAAAACTGCTGTAACTTTTTTATTTCTTTATAAAAAAATGTAAATTTTGTTTAAATAATTTTATTTTCATGAAATCTAATTAGAAATGTAGTTTTAAAATTTTTCGGTCGATTATTTTTAAAATTATACCAAAAAAACGTTTTTCTTAAAAATCAAACTAAAACTGCTATAACTTTTTTATTTCTTTATAAAAAAATGTAAATTTTGTTTAAATAATATTATTTTCATGAAATCTAATTAGAAATGTAGTTTTAAAATTTTTCGGACGATTACTTTTAAAATTATATCAAAAAAACGTTATTTTTTAGAAATAATGCGTTTTTCTTAAAAATCAAACAAAAACTGCTGTAACTTTTTTATTTCTTTATAAAAAAATGTAAATTTTGTTTAAATAATTTTATTTTCATGAAATCTAATTAGAAATGTAGTTTTAAAATTTTTCGGTCGATTATTTTTAAAATTATACCAAAAAAACGTTTTTCTTAAAAATCACACAAAAACTGCAGAAACTTTTTTATTTCTTTATAAAAAAATGTAAATTTTGTTTAAATAATTTTATTTTCATGAAATCTAATTAGAAATGTAGTTTTAAAATTTTTCGGACGATTACTTTTAAAATTATATCAAAAAAACGTTATTTTTTAGAAATAATGCGTTTTTCTTAAAAATCAAACAAAAACTGCTGTAACTTTTTTATTTCTTTATAAAAAAATGTAAATTTTGTTTAAATAATTTTATTTTCATGAAATCTAATTAGAAATGTAGTTTTAAAATTTTTCGGTCGATTATTTTTAAAATTATACCAAAAAAACGTTTTTCTTAAAAATCACACAAAAACTGCAGAAACTTTTTTATTTCTTTATAAAAAAATGTAAATTTTGTTTAAATAATATTATTTTCATGAAATCTAATTAGAAATGTAGTTTTAAAATTTTTCGGACGATTACTTTTAAAATTATATCAAAAAAACGTTATTTTTTAGAAATAATGCGTTTTTCTTAAAAATCAAACAAAAACTGCTGTAACTTTTTTATTTCTTTATAAAAAAATGTAAATTTTGTTTAAATAATTTTATTTTCATGAAATCTAATTAGAAATGTAGTTTTAAAATTTTTCGGTCGATTATTTTTAAAATTATACCAAAAAAACGTTTTTCTTAAAAATCACACAAAAACTGCAGAAACTTTTTTATTTCTTTATAAAAAAATGTAAATTTTGTTTAAATAATTTTATTTTCATGAAATCTAATTAGAAATGTAGTTTTAAAATTTTTCGGACGATTACTTTTAAAATTATATCAAAAAAACGTTATTTTTTAGAAATAATGCGTTTTTCTTAAAAATCAAACAAAAACTGCTGTAACTTTTTTATTTCTTTATAAAAAAATGTAAATTTTGTTTAAATAATTTTATTTTCATGAAATCTAATTAGAAATGTAGTTTTAAAATTTTTCGGTTGATTATTTTTAAAATTATACCAAAAAAACGTTTTTCTTAAAAATCACACAAAAACTGCAGAAACTTTTTTATTTCTTTATAAAAAAATGTAAATTTTGTTTAAATAATTTTATTTTCATGAAATCTAATTAGAAATGTAGTTTTAAAATTTTTCGGACGATTACTTTTAAAATTATATCAAAAAAACGTTATTTTTTAGAAATAATGCGTTTTTCTTAAAAATCAAACAAAAACTGCTGTAACTTTTTTATTTCTTTATAAAAAAATGTAAATTTTGTTTAAATAATTTTATTTTCATGAAATCTAATTAGAAATGTAGTTTTAAAATTTTTCGGTCGATTATTTTTAAAATTATACCAAAAAAACGTTTTTCTTAAAAATCAAACTAAAACTGCTGTAACTTTTTTATTTCTTTATAAAAAAATGTAAATTTTGTTTAAATAATATTATTTTCATGAAATCTAATTAGAAATGTAGTTTTAAAATTTTTCGGACGATTACTTTTAAAATTATATCAAAAAAACGTTATTTTTTAGAAATAATGCGTTTTTCTTAAAAATCAAACAAAAACTGCTGTAACTTTTTTATTTCTTTATAAAAAAATGTAAATTTTGTTTAAATAATTTTATTTTCATGAAATCTAATTAGAAATGTAGTTTTAAAATTTTTCGGTCGATTATTTTTAAAATTATACCAAAAAAACGTTTTTCTTAAAAATCAAACTAAAACTGCTGTAACTTTTTTATTTCTTTATAAAAAAATGTAAATTTTGTTTAAATAATATTATTTTCATGAAATCTAATTAGAAATGTAGTTTTAAAATTTTTCGGACGATTACTTTTAAAATTATATCAAAAAAACGTTATTTTTTAGAAATAATGCGTTTTTCTTAAAAATCAAACAAAAACTGCTGTAACTTTTTTATTTCTTTATAAAAAAATGTAAATTTTGTTTAAATAATTTTATTTTCATGAAATCTAATTAGAAATGTAGTTTTAAAATTTTTCGGTCGATTATTTTTAAAATTATACCAAAAAAACGTTTTTCTTAAAAATCAAACTAAAACTGCTGTAACTTTTTTATTTCTTTATAAAAAAATGTAAATTTTGTTTAAATAATATTATTTTCATGAAATCTAATTAGAAATGTAGTTTTAAAATTTTTCGGACGATTACTTTTAAAATTATATCAAAAAAACGTTATTTTTTAGAAATAATGCGTTTTTCTTAAAAATCAAACAAAAACTGCTGTAACTTTTTTATTTCTTTATAAAAAAATGTAAATTTTGTTTAAATAATTTTATTTTCATGAAATCTAATTAGAAATGTAGTTTTAAAATTTTTCGGTCGATTATTTTTAAAATTATACCAAAAAAACATTTTTCTTAAAAATCACACAAAAACTGCAGAAACTTTTTTATTTCTTTATAAAAAAATGTAAATTTTAATTAAATAATTTTATTTTCATGAAATCTAATTAGAAATGTAGTTTTAAAATTTTTCGGACGATTACTTTTAAAATTATATCAAAAAAACGTTATTTTTTAGAAATAATGCGTTTTTCTTAAAAATCAAACAAAAACTGCTGTAACTTTTTTATTTCTTTATAAAAAAATGTAAATTTTGTTTAAATAATTTTATTTTCATGAAATCTAATTAGAAATGTAGTTTTAAAATTTTTCGGTCGATTATTTTTAAAATTATACCAAAAAAACGTTTTTCTTAAAAATCAAACTAAAACTGCTATAACTTTTTTATTTCTTTATAAAAAAATGTAAATTTTGTTTAAATAATATTATTTTCATGAAATCTAATTAGAAATGTAGTTTTAAAATTTTTCGGACGATTACTTTTAAAATTATATCAAAAAAACGTTATTTTTTAGAAATAATGCGTTTTTCTTAAAAATCAAACAAAAACTGCTGTAACTTTTTTATTTCTTTATAAAAAAATGTAAATTTTGTTTAAATAATTTTATTTTCATGAAATCTAATTAGAAATGTAGTTTTAAAATTTTTCGGTCGATTATTTTTAAAATTATACCAAAAAAACGTTTTTCTTAAAAATCACACAAAAACTGCAGAAACTTTTTTATTTCTTTATAAAAAAATGTAAATTTTGTTTAAATAATTTTATTTTCATGAAATCTAATTAGAAATGTAGTTTTAAAATTTTTCGGACGATTACTTTTAAAATTATATCAAAAAAACGTTATTTTTTAGAAATAATGCGTTTTTCTTAAAAATCAAACAAAAACTGCTGTAACTTTTTTATTTCTTTATAAAAAAATGTAAATTTTGTTTAAATAATTTTATTTTCATGAAATCTAATTAGAAATGTAGTTTTAAAATTTTTCGGTCGATTATTTTTAAAATTATACCAAAAAAACGTTTTTCTTAAAAATCACACAAAAACTGCAGAAACTTTTTTATTTCTTTATAAAAAAATGTAAATTTTGTTTAAATAATATTATTTTCATGAAATCTAATTAGAAATGTAGTTTTAAAATTTTTCGGACGATTACTTTTAAAATTATATCAAAAAAACGTTATTTTTTAGAAATAATGCGTTTTTCTTAAAAATCAAACAAAAACTGCTGTAACTTTTTTATTTCTTTATAAAAAAATGTAAATTTTGTTTAAATAATTTTATTTTCATGAAATCTAATTAGAAATGTAGTTTTAAAATTTTTCGGTCGATTATTTTTAAAATTATACCAAAAAAACGTTTTTCTTAAAAATCAAACTAAAACTGCTGTAACTTTTTTATTTCTTTATAAAAAAATGTAAATTTTGTTTAAATAATATTATTTTCATGAAATCTAATTAGAAATGTAGTTTTAAAATTTTTCGGACGATTACTTTTAAAATTATATCAAAAAAACGTTATTTTTTAGAAATAATGCGTTTTTCTTAAAAATCAAACAAAAACTGCTGTAACTTTTTTATTTCTTTATAAAAAAATGTAAATTTTGTTTAAATAATTTTATTTTCATGAAATCTAATTAGAAATGTAGTTTTAAAATTTTTCGGTCGATTATTTTTAAAATTATACCAAAAAAACGTTTTTCTTAAAAATCACACAAAAACTGCAGAAACTTTTTTATTTCTTTATAAAAAAATGTAAATTTTGTTTAAATAATTTTATTTTCATGAAATCTAATTAGAAATGTAGTTTTAAAATTTTTCGGACGATTACTTTTAAAATTATATCAAAAAAACGTTATTTTTTAGAAATAATGCGTTTTTCTTAAAAATCAAACAAAAACTGCTGTAACTTTTTTATTTCTTTATAAAAAAATGTAAATTTTGTTTAAATAATTTTATTTTCATGAAATCTAATTAGAAATGTAGTTTTAAAATTTTTCGGTCGATTATTTTTAAAATTATACCAAAAAAACGTTTTTCTTAAAAATCACACAAAAACTGCAGAAACTTTTTTATTTCTTTATAAAAAAATGTAAATTTTGTTTAAATAATTTTATTTTCATGAAATCTAATTAGAAATGTAGTTTTAAAATTTTTCGGACGATTACTTTTAAAATTATATCAAAAAAACGTTATTTTTTAGAAATAATGCGTTTTTCTTAAAAATCAAACAAAAACTGCTGTAACTTTTTTATTTCTTTATAAAAAAATGTAAATTTTGTTTAAATAATTTTATTTTCATGAAATCTAATTAGAAATGTAGTTTTAAAATTTTTCGGTCGATTATTTTTAAAATTATACCAAAAAAACGTTTTTCTTAAAAATCAAACTAAAACTGCTGTAACTTTTTTATTTCTTTATAAAAAAATGTAAATTTTGTTTAAATAATATTATTTTCATGAAATCTAATTAGAAATGTAGTTTTAAAATTTTTCGGACGATTACTTTTAAAATTATATCAAAAAAACGTTATTTTTTAGAAATAATGCGTTTTTCTTAAAAATCAAACAAAAACTGCTGTAACTTTTTTATTTCTTTATAAAAAATGTAAATTTTGTTTAAATAATTTTATTTTCATGAAATCTAATTAGAAATGTAGTTTTAAAATTTTTCGGGCGATTATTTTTAAAATTATACCAAAAAAACGTTTTTCTTAAAAATCAAACTAAAACTGCTGTAACTTTTTTATTTCTTTATAAAAAAATGTAAATTTTGTTTAAATAATATTATTTTCATGAAATCTAATTAGAAATGTAGTTTTAAAATTTTTCGGACGATTACTTTTAAAATTATATCAAAAAAACGTTATTTTTTTAGAAATAATGCGTTTTTCTTAAAAATCAAACAAAAACTGCTGTAAATTTTTTATTTCTTTATAAAAAAATGTAAATTTTGTTTAAATAATTTTATTTTCATGATTATTTTTAAAATTATACCAAAAAAACGTTTTTCTTAAAAATCAAACTAAAACTGCTGTAACTTTTTTATTTCTTTATAAAAAAATGTAAATTTTGTTTAAATAATTTTATTTTCATGAAATCTAATTAGAAATGTAGTTTTAAAATTTTTCGGTCGATTATTTTTAAAATTATACCAAAAAAACGTTTTTCTTAAAAATCACACAAAAACTGCAGAAACTTTTTTATTTCTTTATAAAAAAATGTAAATTTTGTTTAAATAATTTTATTTTCATGAAATCTAATTAGAAATGTAGTTTTAAAATTTTTCGGACGATTACTTTTAAAATTATATCAAAAAAACGTTATTTTTTAGAAATAATGCGTTTTTCTTAAAAATCAAACAAAAACTGCTGTAACTTTTTTATTTCTTTATAAAAAAATGTAAATTTTGTTTAAATAATTTTATTTTCATGAAATCTAATTAGAAATGTAGTTTCAAAATTTTTCGGTCAATTATTTTTAAAATTATACCAAAAAAACGTTTTTCTTAAAAATCACACAAAAACTGCAGAAACTTTTTTATTTCTTTATAAAAAAATGTAAATTTTGTTTAAATAATATTATTTTCATGAAATCTAATTAGAAATCTAGTTTTAAAATTTTTCGGATGATTACTTTTAAAATTATATCAAAAAAACGTTATTTTTTAGAAATAATGCGTTTTTCTTAAAATCAAACAAAAACTGCTGTAACTTTTTTATTTCTTTATAAAAAAATGTAAATTTTGTTTAAATAATTTTATTTTCATGAAATCTAATTAGAAATGTAGTTTTAAAATTTTTCGGTCGATTATTTTTAAAATTATACCAAAAAAACGTTTTTCTTAAAAATCAAACTAAAACTGCTGTAACTTTTTTATTTCTTTATAAAAAAATGTAAATTTTGTTTAAATAATATTATTTTCATGAAATCTAATTAGAAATGTAGTTTTAAAATTTTTCGGACGATTACTTTTAAAATTATATCAAAAAAACGTTATTTTTAGAAATAATGCGTTTTTCTTAAAAATCAAACAAAAACTGCTGTAACTTTTTTATTTCTTTATAAAAAAATGTAAATTTTGTTTAAATAATTTTATTTTCATGAAATCTAATTAGAAATGTAGTTTTAAAATTTTTCGGACGATTACTTTTAAAATTATATCAAAAAAACGTTATTTTTTAGAAATAATGCGTTTTTCTTAAAAATCAAACAAAAACTGCTGTAACTTTTTTATTTCTTTATAAAAAATGTAAATTTTGTTTAAATAATTTTATTTTCATGAAATCTAATTAGAAATGTAGTTTTAAAATTTTTCGGGCGATTATTTTTAAAATTATACCAAAAAAACGTTTTTCTTAAAAATCAAACTAAAACTGCTGTAACTTTTTTATTTCTTTATAAAAAAATGTAAATTTTGTTTAAATAATTTTATTTTCATGAAATCTAATTAGAAATGTAGTTTTAAAATTTTTCGGTCGATTATTTTTAAAATTATACCAAAAAAACGTTTTTCTTAAAAATCACACAAAAACTGCAGAAACTTTTTTATTTCTTTATAAAAAAATGTAAATTTTGTTTAAATAATTTTATTTTCATGAAATCTAATTAGAAATGTAGTTTTAAAATTTTCGGACGATTACTTTTAAAATTATATCAAAAAAACGTTATTTTTTAGAAATAATGCGTTTTTCTTAAAATCAAACAAAAACTGCTGTAACTTTTTTATTTCTTTATAAAAAAATGTAAATTTTGTTTAAATAATTTTATTTTCATGAAATCTAATTAGAAATGTAGTTTCAAAATTTTTCGGTCAATTATTTTTAAAATTATACCAAAAAAACGTTTTTCTTAAAAATCACACAAAAACTGCAGAAACTTTTTTATTTCTTTATAAAAAAATGTAAATTTTGTTTAAATAATATTATTTTCATGAAATCTAATTAGAAATCTAGTTTTAAAATTTTTCGGATGATTACTTTTAAAATTATATCAAAAAAACGTTATTTTTTAGAAATAATGCGTTTTTCTTAAAAATCAAACAAAAACTGCTGTAACTTTTTATTTCTTTATAAAAAAATGTAAATTTTGTTTAAATAATTTTATTTTCATGAAATCTAATTAGAAATGTAGTTTTAAAATTTTTCGGTCGATTATTTTTAAAATTATACCAAAAAAAACGTTTTTCTTAAAAATCAAACTAAAACTGCTGTAACTTTTTTATTTCTTTATAAAAAAATGTAAATTTTGTTTAAATAATATTATTTTCATGAAATCTAATTAGAAATGTAGTTTTAAAATTTTTCGGACGATTACTTTTAAAATTATATCAAAAAAACGTTATTTTTTAGAAATAATGCGTTTTTCTTAAAAATCAAACAAAAACTGCTGTAACTTTTTTATTTCTTTATAAAAAAATGTAAATTTTGTTTAAATAATTTTATTTTCATGAAATCTAATTAGAAATGTAGTTTTAAAATTTTTCGGTCGATTGTTTTTAAAATTATACCAAAAAAACGTTTTTCTTAAAAATCACACAAAAACTGCAGAAACTTTTTTATTTCTTTATAAAAAAATGTAAATTTTGTTTAAATAATTTTATTTTCATGAAATCTAATTAGAAATGTAGTTTTAAAATTTTTCGGACGATTACTTTTAAAATTATATCAAAAAAACGTTATTTTTTAGAAATAATGCGTTTTTCTTAAAAATCAAACAAAAACTGCTGTAACTTTTTTATTTCTTTATAAAAAAATGTAAATTTTGTTTAAATAATTTTATTTTCATGAAATCTAATTAGAAATGTAGCTTTAAAATTTTTCGGTCGATTATTTTTAAAATTATACCAAAAAAACGTTTTTCTTAAAAATCACACAAAAACTGCAGAAACTTTTTTATTTCTTTATAAAAAAATGTAAATTTTGTTTAAATAATATTATTTTCATGAAATCTAATTAGAAATGTAGTTTTAAAATTTTTCGGACGATTACTTTTAAAATTATATCAAAAAAACGTTATTTTTTAGAAATAATGCGTTTTTCTTAAAAATCAAACAAAAACTGCTGTAACTTTTTTATTTCTTTATAAAAAAATGTAAATTTTGTTTAAATAATTTTATTTTCATGAAATCTAATTAGAAATGTAGTTTTAAAATTTTTCGGTCGATTATTTTTAAAATTATACCAAAAAAACGTTTTTCTTAAAAATCAAACTAAAACTGCTGTAACTTTTTTATTTCTTTATAAAAAAATGTAAATTTTGTTTAAATAATATTATTTTCATGAAATCTAATTAGAAATGTAGTTTTAAAATTTTTCGGACGATTACTTTTAAAATTATATCAAAAAAACGTTATTTTTTAGAAATAATGCGTTTTTTTAAAAATCAAACAAAAACTGCTGTAACTTTTTTATTTCTTTATAAAAAAATGTAAATTTTGTTTAAATAATTTTATTTTCATGAAATCTAATTAGAAATGTAGTTTTAAAATTTTTCGGTCGATTATTTTTAAAATTATACCAAAAAAACGTTTTTCTTAAAAATCAAACTAAAACTGCTGTAACTTTTTTATTTCTTTATAAAAAAATGTAAATTTTGTTTAAATAATATTATTTTCATGAAATCTAATTAGAAATGTAGTTTTAAAATTTTTCGGACGATTACTTTTAAAATTATATCAAAAAAACGTTATTTTTTAGAAATAATGCGTTTTTCTTAAAAATCAAACAAAAACTGCTGTAACTTTTTTATTTCTTTATAAAAAAATGTAAATTTTGTTTAAATAATATTATTTTCATGAAATCTAATTAGAAATGTAGTTTTAAAATTTTTCGGACGATTACTTTTAAAATTATATCAAAAAAACGTTATTTTTTAGAAATAATGCGTTTTTCTTAAAAATCAAACAAAAACTGCTGTAACTTTTTTATTTCTTTATAAAAAAATGTAAATTTTGTTTAAATAATTTTATTTTCATGAAATCTAATTAGAAATGTAGTTTTAAAATTTTTCGGTCGATTATTTTTAAAATTATACCAAAAAACGTTTTTCTTAAAAATCAAACTAAAACTGCTGTAACTTTTTTATTTCTTTATAAAAAAATGTAAATTTTGTTTAAATAATATTATTTTCATGAAATCTAATTAGAAATGTAGTTTTAAAATTTTTCGGACGATTACTTTTAAAATTATATCAAAAAAACGTTATTTTTTAGAAATAATGCGTTTTTCTTAAAAATCAAACAAAAACTGCTGTAACTTTTTATTTCTTTATAAAAAAATGTAAATTTTGTTTAAATAATTTTATTTTCATGAAATCTAATTAGAAATGTAGTTTTAAAATTTTTCGGTCGATTATTTTTAAAATTATACCAAAAAAACGTTTTTCTTAAAAATCACACAAAAACTGCAGAAACTTTTTTATTTCTTTATAAAAAAATGTAAATTTTGTTTAAATAATTTTATTTTCATGAAATCTAATTAGAAATGTAGTTTTAAAATTTTTCGGACGATTACTTTTAAAATTATATCAAAAAAACGTTATTTTTTAGAAATAATGCGTTTTTCTTAAAAATCAAACAAAAACTGCTGTAACTTTTTTATTTCTTTATAAAAAAATGTAAATTTTGTTTAAATAATTTTATTTTCATGAAATCTAATTAGAAATGTAGTTTTAAAATTTTTCGGTCGATTATTTTTAAAATTATACCAAAAAAACGTTTTTCTTAAAAATCAAACTAAAACTGCTGTAACTTTTTTATTTCTTTATAAAAAAATGTAAATTTTGTTTAAATAATATTATTTTCATGAAATCTAATTAGAAATGTAGTTTTAAAATTTTTCGGACGATTACTTTTAAAATTATATCAAAAAAACGTTATTTTTAGAAATAATGCGTTTTTCTTAAAAATCAAACAAAAACTGCTGTAACTTTTTTATTTCTTTATAAAAAAATGTAAATTTTGTTTAAATAATTTTATTTTCATGAAATCTAATTAGAAATGTAGTTTTAAAATTTTTCGGTCGATTATTTTTAAAATTATACCAAAAAAACGTTTTTCTTAAAAATCACACAAAAACTGCAGAAACTTTTTTATTTCTTTATAAAAAAATGTAAATTTTGTTTAAATAATTTTATTTTCATGAAATCTAATTAGAAATGTAGTTTTAAAATTTTTCGGACGATTACTTTTAAAATTATATCAAAAAAACGTTATTTTTTAGAAATAATGCGTTTTTCTTAAAAATCAAACAAAAACTGCTGTAACTTTTTTATTTCTTTATAAAAAAATGTAAATTTTGTTTAAATAATTTTATTTTCATGAAATCTAATTAGAAATGTAGTTTTAAAATTTTTCGGTCGATTATTTTTAAAATTATACCAAAAAAACGTTTTTCTTAAAAATCACACAAAAACTGCAGAAACTTTTTTATTTCTTTATAAAAAAATGTAAATTTTGTTTAAATAATATTATTTTCATGAAATCTAATTAGAAATGTAGTTTTAAAATTTTTCGGACGATTACTTTTAAAATTATATCAAAAAAACGTTATTTTTTGGAAATAATGCGTTTTTCTTAAAAATCAAACAAAAACTGCTGTAACTTTTTTATTTCTTTATAAAAAAATGTAAATTTTGTTTAAATAATTTTATTTTCATGAAATCTAATTAGAAATGTAGTTTTAAAATTTTTCGGTCGATTATTTTTAAAATTATACCAAAAAAACGTTTTTCTTAAAAATCACACAAAAACTGCAGAAACTTTTTATTTCTTTATAAAAAAATGTAAATTTTGTTTAAATAATATTATTTTCATGAAATCTAATTAGAAATGTAGTTTTAAAATTTTTCGGACGATTACTTTTAAAATTATATCAAAAAAACGTTATTTTTTAGAAATAATGCGTTTTTCTTAAAAATCAAACAAAAACTGCTGTAACTTTTTTATTTCTTTATAAAAAAATGTAAATTTTGTTTAAATAATTTTATTTTCATGAAATCTAATTAGAAATGTAGTTTTAAAATTTTTCGGTCGATTATTTTTAAAATTATACCAGAAAAACGTTTTTCTTAAAAATCACACAAAAACTGCAGAAACTTTTTTATTTTTTTATAAAAAAATGTAAATTTTGTTTAAATAATATTATTTTCATGAAATCTAATTAGAAATGTAGTTTTAAAATTTTTCGGACGATTACTTTTAAAATTATATCAAAAAAACGTTATTTTTTAGAAATAATGCGTTTTTCTTAAAAATCAAACAAAAACTGCTGTAACTTTTTTATTTCTTTATAAAAAAATGTAAATTTTGTTTAAATAATTTTATTTTCATGAAATCTAATTAGAAATGTAGTTTTAAAATTTTTCGGTCGATTATTTTTAAAATTATACCAAAAAAACGTTTTTCTTAAAAATCACACAAAAACTGCAGAAACTTTTTTATTTCTTTATAAAAAAATGTAAATTTTGTTTAAATAATATTATTTTCATGAAATCTAATTAGAAATGTAGTTTTAAAATTTTTCGGACGATTACTTTTAAAATTATATCAAAAAAACGTAATTTTTTAGAAATAATGCGTTTTTCTTAAAAATCAAACAAAAACTGCTGTAACTTTTTTATTTCTTTATAAAAAAATGTAAATTTTGTTTAAATAATATTATTTTCATGAAATCTAATTAGAAATGTAGTTTTAAAATTTTTCGGACGATTACTTTTAAAATTATATCAAAAAAACGTTATTTTTTAGAAATAATGCGTTTTTCTTAAAAATCAAACAAAAACTGCTGTAACTTTTTTATTTCTTTATAAAAAAATGTAAATTTTGTTTAAATAATTTTATTTTCATGAAATCTAATTAGAAATGTAGTTTTAAAATTTTTCGGTCGATTATTTTTAAAATTATACCAAAAAAACGTTTTTCTTAAAAATCAAACTAAAACTGCTGTAACTTTTTTATTTCTTTATAAAAAAATGTAAATTTTGTTTAAATAATATTATTTTCATGAAATCTAATTAGAAATGTAGTTTTAAAATTTTTCGGACGATTACTTTTAAAATTATATCAAAAAAACGTTATTTTTTAGAAATAATGCGTTTTTCTTAAAAATCAAACAAAAACTGCTGTAACTTTTTTATTTCTTTATAAAAAAATGTAAATTTTGTTTAAATAATTTTATTTTCATGAAATCTAATTAGAAATGTAGTTTTAAAATTTTTCGGTCGATTATTTTTAAAATTATACCAAAAAAAACGTTTTTCTTAAAAATCAAACTAAAACTGCTGTAACTTTTTTATTTCTTTATAAAAAAATGTAAATTTTGTTTAAATAATATTATTTTCATGAAATCTAATTAGAAATGTAGTTTTAAAATTTTTCGGACGATTACTTTTAAAATTATATCAAAAAAACGTTATTTTTTAGAAATAATGCGTTTTTCTTAAAAATCAAACAAAAACTGCTGTAACTTTTTTATTTCTTTATAAAAAAATGTAAATTTTGTTTAAATAATTTTATTTTCATGAAATCTAATTAGAAATGTAGTTTTAAAATTTTTCGGTCGATTATTTTTAAAATTATACCAAAAAAACGTTTTTCTTAAAAATCAAACTAAAACTGCTGTAACTTTTTTATTTCTTTATAAAAAAATGTAAATTTTGTTTAAATAATATTATTTTCATGAAATCTAATTAGAAATGTAGTATTAAAATTTTTCGGTCGATTATTTTTAAAATTATACCAAAAAAACGTTTTTCTTAAAAATCAAACTAAAACTGCTGTAACCTTTTTATTTCTTTATAAAAAAATGTAAATTTTGTTTAAATAATATTATTTTCATGAAATCTAATTAGAAATGTAGTTTTAAAATTTTTCGGACGATTACTTTTAAAATTATATCAAAAAAACGTTATTTTTTAGAAATAATGCGTTTTTCTTAAAAATCAAACAAAAACTGCTGTAACTTTTTTATTTCTTTATAAAAAAATGTAAATTTTGTTTAAATAATTTTATTTTCATGAAATCTAATTAGAAATGTAGTTTTAAAATTTTTCGGTCGATTATTTTTAAAATTATACCAAAAAAACGTTTTTCTTAAAAATCACACAAAAACTGCAGAAACTTTTTTATTTCTTTATAAAAAAATGTAAATTTTGTTTAAATAATATTATTTTCATGAAATCTAATTAGAAATGTAGTTTTAAAATTTTTCGGACGATTACTTTTAAAATTATATCAAAAAAACGTTATTTTTTAGAAATAATGCGTTTTTCTTAAAAATCAAACAAAAACTGCTGTAACTTTTTTATTTCTTTATAAAAAAATGTAAATTTTGTTTAAATAATTTTATTTTCATGAAATCTAATTAGAAATGTAGTTTTAAAATTTTTCGGTCGATTATTTTTAAAATTATACCAAAAAAAACGTTTTTCTTAAAAATCACACAAAAACTGCAGAAACTTTTTTATTTCTTTATAAAAAAATGTAAATTTTGTTTAAATAATTTTATTTTCATGAAATCTAATTAGAAATGTAGTTTTAAAATTTTTCGGACGATTACTTTTAAAATTATATCAAAAAAACGTTATTTTTTAGAAATAACTTTTTTATTTCTTTATAAAAAAATGTAAATTTTGTTTAAATAATTTTATTTTCATGAAATCTAATTAGAAATGTAGTTTTAAAATTTTTCGGTCGATTATTTTTAAAATTATACCAAAAAAACGTTTTTCTTAAAAATCAAACTAAAACTGCTGTAACTTTTTTATTTCTTTATAAAAAAATGTAAATTTTGTTTAAATAATATTATTTTCATGAAATCTAATTAGAAATGTAGTTTTAAAATTTTTCGGACGATTACTTTTAAAATTATATCAAAAAAACGTTATTTTTTAGAAATAATGCGTTTTTCTTAAAAATCAAACAAAAACTGCTGTAACTTTTTTATTTCTTTATAAAAAAATGTAAATTTTGTTTAAATAATTTTATTTTCATGAAATCTAATTAGAAATGTAGTTTTAAAATTTTTCGGTCGATTATTTTTAAAATTATACCAAAAAAACGTTTTTCTTAAAAATCAAACTAAAACTGCTGTAACTTTTTTATTTCTTTATAAAAAAATGTAAATTTTGTTTAAATAATATTATTTTCATGAAATCTAATTAGAAATGTAGTTTTAAAATTTTTCGGACGATTACTTTTAAAATTATATCAAAAAAACGTTATTTTTTAGAAATAATGCGTTTTTCTTAAAAATCAAACAAAAACTGCTGTAACTTTTTTATTTCTTTTTAAAAAAATGTAAATTTTGTTTAAATAATATTATTTTCATGAAATCTAATTAGAAATGTAGTTTTAAAATTTTTCGGACGATTACTTTTAAAATTATATCAAAAAAACGTTATTTTTTAGAAATAATGCGTTTTTCTTAAAAATCAAACAAAAACTGCTGTAACTTTTTTATTTCTTTATAAAAAAATGTAAATTTTGTTTAAATAATTTTATTTTCATGAAATCTAATTAGAAATGTAGTTTTAAAATTTTTCGGGTCGATTATTTTTAAAATTATACCAAAAAAACGTTTTTCTTAAAAATCACACAAAAACTGCAGAAACTTTTTTATTTCTTTATAAAAAAATGTAAATTTTGTTTAAATAATTTTATTTTCATGAAATCTAATTAGAAATGTAGTTTTAAAATTTTTCGGACGATTACTTTTAAAATTATATCAAAAAAACGTTATTTTTTAGAAATAATGCGTTTTTCTTAAAAATCAAACAAAAACTGCTGTAACTTTTTCATTTCTTTATAAAAAAATGAATTTTGTTTAAATAATTTTATTTTCATGAAATCTAATTAGAAATGTAGTTTTAAAATTTTTCGGTCGATTATTTTTAAAATTATACCAAAAAAACGTTTTTCTTAAAAATCAAACTAAAACTGCTGTAACTTTTTTATTTCTTTATAAAAAAATGTAAATTTTGTTTAAATAATATTATTTTCATGAAATCTAATTAGAAATGTAGTTTTAAAATTTTTCGGACGATTACTTTTAAAATTATATCAAAAAAACGTTATATTTTAGAAATAATGCGTTTTTCTTAAAAATCAAACAAAAACTGCTGTAACTTTTTTATTTCTTTATAAAAAAATGTAAATTTTGTTTAAATAATTTTATTTTCATGAAATCTAATTAGAAATGTAGTTTTAAAATTTTTCGGTCGATTATTTTTAAAATTATACCAAAAAAACGTTTTTCTTAAAAATCACACAAAAACTGCAGAAACTTTTTTATTTCTTTATAAAAAAATGTAAATTTTGTTTAAATAATTTTATTTTCATGAAATCTAATTAGAAATGTAGTTTTAAAATTTTTCGGACGATTACTTTTAAAATTATATCAAAAAAACGTTATTTTTAGAAATAATGCGTTTTTCTTAAAAATCAAACAAAAACTGCTGTAACTTTTTTATTTTTTTATAAAAAAATGTAAATTTTGTTTAAATAATTTTATTTTCATGAAATCTAATTAGAAATGTAGTTTTAAAATTTTTCGGTCGATTATTTTTAAAATTATACCAAAAAAACGTTTTTCTTAAAAATCACACAAAAACTGCAGAAACTTTTTTATTTCTTTATAAAAAAATGTAAATTTTGTTTAAATAATATTATTTTCATGAAATCTAATTAGAAATGTAGTTTTAAAATTTTTCGGACGATTACTTTTAAAATTATATCAAAAAAACGTTATTTTTTAGAAATAATGCGTTTTTCTTAAAAATCAAACAAAAACTGCTGTAACTTTTTTATTTCTTTATAAAAAAATGTAAATTTTGTTTAAATA
>CAXARA010001178.1:0-46200 GCA_963971135.1 Stenus bimaculatus
ATGAAATCTAATTAGAAATGTAGTTTTAAAATTTTTCGGACGATTACTTTTAAAATTATATCAAAAAAACGTTATTTTTTAGAAATAATGCGTTTTTCTTAAAAATCAAACAAAAACTGCTGTAACTTTTTTATTTCTTTATAAAAAAATGTAAATTTTGTTTAAATAATTTTATTTTCATGAAATCTAATTAGAAATGTAGTTTTAAAATTTTTCGGTCGATTATTTTTAAAATTATACCAAAAAAACGTTTTTCTTAAAAATCACACAAAAACTGCAGAAACTTTTTTATTTCTTTATAAAAAAATGTAAATTTTGTTTAAATAATATTATTTTCATGAAATCTAATTAGAAATGTAGTTTTAAAATTTTTCGGACGATTACTTTTAAAATTATATCAAAAAAACGTTATTTTTTAGAAATAATGCGTTTTTCTTAAAAATCAAACAAAAACTGCTGTAACTTTTTTATTTCTTTATAAAAAAATGTAAATTTTGTTTAAATAATTTTATTTTCATGAAATCTAATTAGAAATGTAGTTTTAAAATTTTTCGGACGATTACTTTTAAAATTATATCAAAAAAACGTTATTTTTTAGAAATAATGCGTTTTTCTTAAAAATCAAACAAAAACTGCTGTAACTTTTTTATTTCTTTATAAAAAATGTAAATTTTGTTTAAATAAATTTATTTTCATGAAATCTAATTAGAAATGTAGTTTTAAAATTTTTCGGTCGATTATTTTTAAAATTATACCAAAAAAACGTTTTTCTTAAAAATCAAACTAAAACTGCTGTAACTTTTTTATTTCTTTATAAAAAAATGTGAATTTTGTTTAAATAATATTATTTTCATGAAATCTAATTAGAAATGTAGTTTTAAAATTTTTCGGACGATTACTTTTAAAATTATATCAAAAAAACGTTATTTTTTAGAAATAATGCGTTTTTCTTAAAAATCAAACAAAAACTGCTGTAACTTTTTTATTTCTTTATAAAAAAATGTAAATTTTGTTTAAATAATATTATTTTCATGAAATCTAATTAGAAATGTAGTTTTAAAATTTTTCGGACGATTACTTTTAAAATTATATCAAAAAAACGTAATTTTTTAGAAATAATGCGTTTTTCTTAAAAATCAAACAAAAACTGCTGTAACTTTTTTATTTCTTTATAAAAAAATGTAAATTTTGTTTAAATAATTTTATTTTCATGAAATCTAATTAGAAATGTAGTTTTAAAATTTTTCGGTCGATTATTTTTAAAATTATACCAAAAAAACATTTTTCTTAAAAATCAAACTAAAACTGCTGTAACTTTTTTATTTCTTTATAAAAAAATGTAAATTTTGTTTAAATAATATTATTTTCATGAAATCTAATTAGAAATGTAGTTTTAAAATTTTTCGGATGATTACTTTTAAAATTATATCAAAAAAACGTTATTTTTTAGAAATAATGCGTTTTTCTTAAAAATCAAACAAAAACTGCTGTAACTTTTTTATTTCTTTATAAAAAAATGTAAATTTTGTTTAAATAATTTTATTTTCATGAAATCTAATTAGAAATGTAGTTTTAAAATTTTTCGGTCGATTATTTTTAAAATTATACCAAAAAAACGTTTTTCTTAAAAATCACACAAAAACTGCAGAAACTTTTTTATTTCTTTATAAAAAAATTTAAATTTTGTTTAAATAATTTTATTTTCATGAAATCTAATTAGAAATGTAGTTTTAAAATTTTTCGGACGATTACTTTTAAAATTATATCAAAAAAACGTTATTTTTTAGAAATAATGCGTTTTTCTTAAAAATCAAACAAAAACTGCTGTAACTTTTTTATTTCTTTATAAAAAAATGTAAATTTTGTTTAAATAATTTTATTTTCATGAAATCTAATTAGAAATGTAGTTTTAAAATTTTTCGGTCGATTATTTTTAAAATTATACCAAAAAAACGTTTTTCTTAAAAATCACACAAAAACTGCAGAAACTTTTTTATTTCTTTATAAAAAAATTTAAATTTTGTTTAAATAATTTTATTTTCATGAAATCTAATTAGAAATGTAGTTTTAAAATTTTTCGGACGATTACTTTTAAAATTATATCAAAAAAACGTTATTTTTTAGAAATAATGCGTTTTTCTTAAAATCAAACAAAAACTGCTGTAACTTTTTTATTTCTTTATAAAAAAATGTAAATTTTGTTTAAATAATTTTATTTTCATGAAATCTAATTAGAAATGTAGTTTTAAAATTTTTCGGTCGATTATTTTTAAAATTATACCAAAAAAACGTTTTTCTTAAAAATCACACAAAAACTGCAGAAACTTTTTTATTTTTTTATAAAAAAATGTAAATTTTGTTTAAATAATTTTATTTTCATGAAATCTAATTAGAAATGTAGTTTTAAAATTTTTCGGACGATTACTTTTAAAATTATATCAAAAAAACGTTATTTTTTAGAAATAATGCGTTTTTCTTAAAAATCAAACAAAAACTGCTGTAACTTTTTTATTTCTTTATAAAAAAATGTAAATTTTGTTTAAATAATTTTATTTTCATGAAATCTAATTAGAAATGTAGTTTTAAAATTTTTCGGTCGATTATTTTTAAAATTATACCAAAAAAACGTTTTTCTTAAAAATCACACAAAAACTGCAGAAACTTTTTTATTTCTTTATAAAAAAATGTAAATTTTGTTTAAATAATATTATTTTCATGAAATCTAATTAGAAATGTAGTTTTAAAATTTTTCGGACGATTACTTTTAAAATTATATCAAAAAAACGTTATTTTTTAGAAATAATGCGTTTTTCTTAAAAATCAAACAAAAACTGCTGTAATTTTTTTATTTCTTTATAAAAAAATGTAAATTTTGTTTAAATAATATTATTTTCATGAAATCTAATTAGAAATGTAGTTTTAAAATTTTTCGGACGATTACTTTTAAAATTATATCAAAAAAACGTTATTTTTTAGAAATAATGCGTTTTTCTTAAAAATCAAACAAAAACTGCTGTTACTTTTTTATTTCTTTATAAAAAAATGTAAATTTTGTTTAAATAATTTTATTTTCATGAAATCTAATTAGAAATGTAGTTTTAAAATTAATCGGTCGATTATTTTTAAAATTATACCAAAAAAACGTTTTTCTTAAAAATGACACAAAAACTGCAGAAACTTTTTTATTTCTTTATAAAAAAATGTAAATTTTGTTTAAATAATATTATTTTCATGAAATCTAATTAGAAATGTAGTTTTAAAATTTTTCGGACGATTACTTTTAAAATTATATCAAAAAAACGTTATTTTTTAGAAATAATGCGTTTTTCTTAAAATCAAACAAAAACTGCTGTAACTTTTTTATTTCTATATAAAAAAATGTAAATTTTGTTTAAATAATTTTATTTTCATGAAATCTAATTAGAAATGTAGTTTTAAAATTTTTCGGTCGATTATTTTTAAAATTATACCAAAAAAACGTTTTTCTTAAAAATCAAACTAAAACTGCTGTAACTTTTTTATTTCTTTATAAAAAAATGTAAATTTTGTTTAAATAATATTATTTTCATGAAATCTAATTAGAAATGTAGTTTTAAAATTTTTCGGGCGATTACTTTTAAAATTATATCAAAAAAACGTTATTTTTTAGAAATAATGCGTTTTTCTTAAAAATCAAACAAAAACTGCTGTAACTTTTTTATTTCTTTATAAAAAAATGTAAATTTTGTTTAAATAATTTTATTTTTATGAAATCTAATTAGAAATGTAGTTTTAAAATTTTTCGGTCGATTATTTTTAAAATTATACCAAAAAAACGTTTTTCTTAAAAATCACACAAAAACTGCAGAAACTTTTTTATTTTTTTATAAAAAATGTAAATTTTGTTTAAATAATATTATTTTCATGAAATCTAATTAGAAATGTAGTTTTAAAATTTTTCGGACGATTACTTTTAAAATTATATCAAAAAAACGTTATTTTTTAGAAATAATGCGTTTTTCTTAAAATCAAACAAAAACTGCTGTAACTTTTTTATTTCTTTATAAAAAAATGTAAATTTTGTTTAAATAATTTATTTTCATGAAATCTAATTAGAAATGTAGTTTTAAAATTTTTCGGTCGATTATTTTTAAAATTATACCAAAAAAACGTTTTTCTTAAAAATCAAACTAAAAACTGCTGTAACTTTTTTATTTCTTTATAAAAAAATGTAAATTTTGTTTAAATAATATTATTTTCATGAAATCTAATTAGAAATGTAGTTTTAAAATTTTTCGGACGATTACTTTTAAAATTATATCAAAAAAACGTTATTTTTTAGAAATAATGCGTTTTCTTAAAATCAAACAAAAACTGCTGTAACTTTTTTATTTCTTTATAAAAAAATCTAAATTTTGTTTAAATAATTTTATTTTCATGAAATCTAATTAGAAATGTAGTTTTAAAATTTTTCGGTCGATTATTTTTAAAATTATACCAAAAAAACGTTTTTCTTAAAAATCAAACTAAAACTGCTGTAACTTTTTTATTTCTTTATAAAAAATGTAAATTTTGTTTAAATAATATTATTTCATGAAATCTAATTAGAAATGTAGTTTTAAATTTTTCGGACGATTACTTTTAAAATTATATCAAAAAAACGTTATTTTTTAGAAATAATGCGTTTTTCTTAAAAATCAAACAAAAACTGCTGTAACTTTTTTATTTCTTTATAAAAAAATGTAAATTTGTTTAAATAATTTTATTTTCATGAAATCTAATTAGAAATGTAGTTTTAAAATTTTTCGGTCGATTATTTTTAAAATTATACCAAAAAAACGTTTTTCTTAAAAATCACACAAAAACTGCAGAAACTTTTTTATTTCTTTATATAAAAATGCAAATTTTGTTTAAATAATTTTATTTTCATGAAATCTAATTAGAAATGTAGTTTTAAAATTTTTCGGACGATTACTTTTAAAATTATATCAAAAAAACGTTATTTTTTAGAAATAATGCGTTTTTCTTAAAAATCAAACAAAAACTGCTGTAACTTTTTTATTTCTTTATAAAAAATGTAAATTTTGTTTAAATAATTTTATTCTCATGAAATCTAATTAGAAATGTAGTTTTAAAATTTTTCGGTAGATTATTTTTAAAATTATACCAAAAAACGTTTTTCTTAAAAATCAAACTAAAACTGCTGTAACTTTTTTATTTCTTTATAAAAAATGTAAATTTTGTTTAAATAATATTATTTTCATGAAATCTAATTAGAAATGTAGTTTTAAAATTTTTCGGACGATTACTTTTAAAATTATATCAAAAAACGTTATTTTTTAGAAATAATGCGTTTTTCTTAAAAATCAAACAAAAACTGCTGTAACTTTTTTATTTCTTTATAAAAAAATGTAAATTTTGTTTAAATAATTTTATTTTCATGAAATCTAATTAGAATGTAGTTTAAAATTTTCGGTCGATTATTTTAAAATTATACCAAAAAAACGTTTTCTTAAAAATCAAACTAAAACTGCTGTAACTTTTTATTTCTTTATAAAAAAATGTAAATTTTGTTTAAATAATATTATTTTCATGAAATCTAATTAGAAATGTAGTTTTAAAATTTTTCGGACGATTACTTTTAAAATTATATCAAAAAAACGTTATATTTTAGAAATAATGCGTTTTTCTTAAAAATCAAACAAAAACTGCTGTAACTTTTTATTTCTTTATAAAAAATGTAAATTTTGTTTAAATAATTTTATTTTCATGAAATCTAATTAGAAATGTAGTTTAAAATTTTTCGGTCGATTATTTTTAAAATTATACCAAAAAAACATTTTCTTAAAATCACACAAAACTGCAGAAACTTTTTTATTTCTTTATAAAAAAATGTAAATTTTAATTAAATAATTTTATTTTCATGAAATCTAATTAGAAATGTAGTTTTAAAATTTTTCGGACGATTACTTTTAAAATTATATCAAAAAAACGTTATTTTTAGAAATAATGCGTTTTTCTTAAAAATCAAACAAAAACTGCTGTAACTTTTTTATTTCTTTATAAAAAAATGTAAATTTTGTTTAAATAATTTTATTTTCATGAAATCTAATTAGAAATGTAGTTTTAAAATTTTTCGGTCGATTATTTTTAAAATTATACCAAAAAAACGTTTTTCTTAAAAATCAAACTAAAACTGCTATAACTTTTTAATTTCTTTATAAAAAAATGTAAATTTTGTTTAAATAATATTATTTTCATGAAATCTAATTAGAAATGTAGTTTTAAAATTTTTCTGACGATTACTTTTAAAATTATATCAAAAAAACGTTATTTTTTAGAAATAATGCGTTTTTCTTAAAAATCAAACAAAAACTGCTGTAACTTTTTTATTTCTTTATAAAAAAATGTAAATTTTGTTTAAATAATTTTATTTTCATGAAATCTAATTAGAAATGTAGTTTTAAAATTTTTCGGTCGATTATTTTTAAAATTATACCAAAAAAACGTTTTTCTTAAAAATCACACAAAAACTGCAGAAACTTTTTTATTTCTTTATAAAAAAATGTAAATTTTGTTTAAATAATTTTATTTTCATGAAATCTAATTAGAAATGTAGTTTTAAAATTTTTCGGTCAATTATTTTTAAAATTATACCAAAAAAACGTTTTTCTTAAAAATCACACAAAAACTGCAGAAACTTTTTTATTTCTTTATAAAAAAATGTAAATTTTGTTTAAATAATATTATTTTCATGAAATCTAATTAGAAATGTAGTTTTAAAATTTTTCGGACGATTACTTTTAAAATTATATCAAAAAAACGTTATTTTTTAGAAATAATGCGTTTTTCTTAAAAATCAAACAAAAACTGCTGTAACTTTTTTATTTCTTTATAAAAAAATGTAAATTTTGTTTAAATAATTTTATTTTCATGAAATCTAATTAGAAATGTAGTTTTAAAATTTTTCGGTCGATTATTTTTAAAATTATACCAAAAAAACGTTTTTCTTAAAAATCAAACTAAAACTGCTGTAACTTTTTTATTTCTTTATAAAAAAATGTAAATTTTGTTTAAATAATATTATTTTCATGAAATCTAATTAGAAATGTAGTTTTAAAATTTTTCGGACGATTACTTTTAAAATTATATCAAAAAAACGTTATTTTTTAGAAATAATGCGTTTTTCTTAAAAATCAAACAAAAACTGCTGTAACTTTTTTATTTCTTTATAAAAAAATGTAAATTTTGTTTAAATAATTTTATTTTCATGAAATCTAATTAGAAATGTAGTTTTAAAATTTTTCGGTCGATTATTTTTAAAATTATACCAAAAAAACGTTTTTCTTAAAAATCACACAAAAACTGCAGAAACTTTTTTATTTCTTTATAAAAAAATGTAAATTTTGTTTAAATAATTTTATTTTCATGAAATCTAATTAGAAATGTAGTTTTAAAATTATTCGGACGATTACTTTTAAAATTATATCAAAAAAACGTTATTTTTTAGAAATAATGCGTTTTTCTTAAAAATCAAACAAAAACTGCTGTAACTTTTTTATTTCTTTATAAAAAAATGTAAATTTTGTTTAAATAATTTTATTTTCATGAAATCTAATTAGAAATGTAGTTTTAAAATTTTTCGGTCGATTATTTTTAAAATTATACCAAAAAAACGTTTTTCTTAAAAATCACACAAAAACTGCAGAAACTTTTTTATTTCTTTATAAAAAAATGTAAATTTTGTTTAAATAATTTTACTTTCATGAAATCTAATTAGAAATGTAGTTTTAAAATTTTTCGGACGATTACTTTTAAAATTATATCAAAAAAACGTTATTTTTTTGAAATAATGCGTTTTTCTTAAAAATCAAACAAAAACTGCTGTAACTTTTTTATTTCTTTATAAAAAAATGTAAATTTTGTTTATATAATTTTATTTTCATGAAATCTAATTAGAAATGTAGTTTTAAAATTTTTCGGTCGATTATTTTTAAAATTATACCAAAAAAACGTTTTTCTTAAAAATCAAACTAAAACTGCTGTAACTTTTTTATTTCTTTATAAAAAAATGTAAATTTTGTTTAAATAATATTATTTTCATGAAATCTAATTAGAAATGAAGTTTTAAAATTTTTCGGACGATTACTTTTAAAATTATATCAAAAAAACGTTATTTTTTAGAAATAATGCGTTTTTCTTAAAAATCAAACAAAAACTGTTGTAACTTTTTTATTTCTTTATAAAAAAATGTAAATTTTGTTTAAATAATTTTATTTTCATGAAATCTAATTAGAAATGTAGTTTTAAAATTTTTCGGTCGATTATTTTTAAAATTATACCAAAAAAACGTTTTTCTTAAAAATCAAACTAAAACTGCTGTAACTTTTTTATTTCTTTATAAAAAAATGTAAATTTTGTTTAAATAATATAATTTTCATGAAATCTAATTAGAAATGTAGTTTTAAAATTTTTCGGACGATTACTTTTAAAATTATATCAAAAAAACGTTATTTTTTAGAAATAATGCGTTTTTCTTAAAAATCAAACAAAAACTGCTGTAACTTTTTTATTTCTTTATAAAAAAATGTAAATTTTGTTTAAATAATTTTATTTTCATGAAATCTAATTAGAAATGTAGTTTTAAAATTTTTCGGTCGATTATTTTTAAAATTATACCAAAAAAACATTTTTCTTAAAAATCACACAAAAACTGCAGAAACTTTTTTATTTCTTTATAAAAAAATGTAAATTTTAATTAAATAATTTTATTTTCATGAAATCTAATTAGAAATGTAGTTTTAAAATTTTTCGGACGATTACTTTTAAAATTATATCAAAAAAACGTTATTTTTTAGAATTAATGCGTTTTTCTTAAAAATCAAACAAAAACTGCTGTAACTTTTTTATTTCTTTATAAAAAAATGTAAATTTTGTTTAAATAATTTTATTTTCATGAAATCTAATTAGAAATGTAGTTTTAAAATTTTTCGGTCGATTATTTTTAAAATTATACCAAAAAAACGTTTTTCTTAAAAATCAAACTAAAACTGCTATAACTTTTTTATTTCTTTATAAAAAAATGTAAATTTTGTTTAAATAATATTATTTTCATGAAATCTAATTAGAAATGTAGTTTTAAAATTTTTCGGACGATTACTTTTAAAATTATATCAAAAAAACGTTATTTTTTAGAAATAATGCGTTTTTCTTAAAAATCAAACAAAAACTGCTGTAACTTTTTTATTTCTTTATAAAAAAATGTAAATTTTGTTTAAATAATTTTATTTTCATGAAATCCAATTAGAAATGTAGTTTTAAAATTTTTCGGTCGATTATTTTTAAAATTATACCAAAAAAACGTTTTTCTTAAAAATCACACAAAAACTGCAGAAACTTTTTTATTTCTTTATAAAAAAATGTAAATTTTGTTTAAATAATTTTATTTTCATGAAATCTAATTAGAAATGTAGTTTTAAAATTTTTCGGACTATTACTTTTAAAATTATATCAAAAAAACGTTATTTTTTAGAAATAATGCGTTTTTCTTAAAAATCAAACAAAAACTGCTGTAACTTTTTTATTTCTTTATAAAAAAATGTAAATTTTGTTTAAATAATTTTATTTTCATGAAATCTAATTAGAAATGTAGTTTTAAAATTTTTCGGTCGATTATTTTTAAAATTATACCAAAAAAACGTTTTTCTTAAAAATCAAACTAAAACTGCTGTAACTTTTTTATTTCTTTATAAAAAAATGTAAATTTTGTTTAAATAATATTATTTTCACGAAATCTAATTAGAAATGTAGTTTTAAAATTTTTCGGACGATTACTTTTAAAATTATATCAAAAAAACGTTATTTTTTAGAAATAATGCGTTTTTCTTAAAAATCAAACAAAAACTGCTGTAACTTTTTTATTTCTTTATAAAAAAATGTAAATTTTGTTTAAATAATTTTATTTTCATGATTATTTTTAAAATTATACCAAAAAAACGTTTTTCTTAAAAATCAAACTAAAACTGCTGTAACTTTTTTATTTCTTTATAAAAAAATGTAAATTTTGTTTAAATAATTTTATTTTCATGAAATCTAATTAGAAATGTAGTTTTAAAATTTTTCGGTCGATTATTTTTAAAATTATACCAAAAAAACGTTTTTCTTAAAAATCACACAAAAACTGCAGAAACTTTTTTATTTCTTTATAAAAAAATGTAAATTTTGTTTAAATAATTTTATTTTCATGAAATCTAATTAGAAATGTAGTTTTAAAATTTTTCGGACGATTACTTTTAAAATTATATCAAAAAAACGTTATTTTTTAGAAATAATGCGTTTTTCTTAAAAATCAAACAAAAACTGCTGTAACTTTTTTATTTCTTTATAAAAAAATGTAAATTTTGTTTAAATAATTTTATTTTCATGAAATCTAATTAGAAATGTAGCTTTAAAATTTTTCGGTCGATTATTTTTAAAATTATACCAAAAAAACGTTTTTCTTAAAAATCACACAAAAACTGCAGAAACTTTTTTATTTCTTTATAAAAAAATGTAAATTTTGTTTAAATAATATTATTTTCATGAAATCTAATTAGAAATGTAGTTTTAAAATTTTTCGGACGATTACTTTTAAAATTATATCAAAAAAACGTTATTTTTTAGAAATAATGCGTTTTTCTTAAAAATCAAACAAAAACTGCTGTTACTTTTTTATTTCTTTATAAAAAAATGTAAATTTTGTTTAAATAATTTTATTTTCATGAAATCTAATTAGAAATGTAGTTTTAAAATTTTTCGGTCGATTATTTTTAAAATTATACCAAAAAAACGTTTTTCTTAAAAATCAAACTAAAACTGCTGTAACTTTTTTATTTCTTTATAAAAAAATGTAAATTTTGTTTAAATAATATTATTTTCATGAAATCTAATTAGAAATGTAGTTTTAAAATTTTTCGGACGATTACTTTTAAAATTATATCAAAAAAACGTTATTTTTTAGAAATAATGCGTTTTTCTTAAAAATCAAACAAAAACTGCTGTAACTTTTTTATTTCTTTATAAAAAAATGTAAATTTTGTTTAAATAATTTTATTTTCATGAAATCTAATTAGAAATGTAGTTTTAAAATTTTTCGGTCGATTATTTTTAAAATTATACCAAAAAAACGTTTTTCTTAAAAATCACACAAAAACTGCAGAAACTTTTTTATTTCTTTATAAAAAAATGTAAATTTTGTTTAAATAATATTATTTTCATGAAATCTAATTAGAAATGTAGTTTTAAAATTTTTCGGACGATTACTTTTAAAATTATATCAAAAAAACGTTATTTTTTAGAAATAATGCGTTTTTCTTAAAAATCAAACAAAAACTGCTGTAACTTTTTTATTTCTTTATAAAAAAATGTAAATTTTGTTTAAATAATATTATTTTCATGAAATCTAATTAGAAATGTAGTTTTAAAATTTTTCGGACGATTACTTTTAAAATTATATCAAAAAAACGTTATTTTTTAGAAATAATGCGTTTTTCTTAAAAATCAAACAAAAACTGCTGTAACTTTTTTATTTCTTTATAAAAAAATGTAAATTTTGTTTAAATAATTTTATTTTCATGAAATCTAATTAGAAATGTAGTTTTAAAATTTTTCGGTCGATTATTTTTAAAATTATACCAAAAAAACGTTTTTCTTAAAAATCAAACTAAAACTGCTGTAACTTTTTTATTTCTTTATAAAAAAATGTAAATTTTGTTTAAATAATATTATTTTCATGAAATCTAATTAGAAATGTAGTTTTAAAATTTTTCGGACGATTACTTTTAAAATTATATCAAAAAAACGTTATTTTTTAGAAATAATGCGTTTTTCTTAAAAATCAAACAAAAACTGCTGTAACTTTTTTATTTCTTTATAAAAAAATGTAAATTTTGTTTAAATAATTTTATTTTCATGAAATCTAATTAGAAATGTAGTTTTAAAATTTTTCGGTCGATTATTTTTAAAATTATACCAAAAAAACGTTTTTCTTAAAAATCAAACTAAAACTGCTGTAACTTTTTTATTTCTTTATAAAAAAATGTAAATTTTGTTTAAATAATATTATTTTCATGAAATCTAATTAGAAATGTAGTTTTAAAATTTTTCGGACGATTACTTTTAAAATTATATCAAAAAAACGTTATTTTTTAGAAATAATGCGTTTTTCTTAAAAATCAAACAAAAACTGCTGTAACTTTTTTATTTCTTTATAAAAAAATGTAAATTTTGTTTAAATAATTTTATTTTCATGAAATCTAATTAGAAATGTAGTTTTAAAATTTTTCGGTCGATTATTTTTAAAATTATACCAAAAAAACGTTTTTCTTAAAAATCACACAAAAACTGCAGAAACTTTTTTATTTCTTTATATAAAAATGCAAATTTTGTTTAAATAATTTTATTTTCATGAAATCTAATTAGAAATGTAGTTTTAAAATTTTTCGGACGATTACTTTTAAAATTATATCAAAAAAACGTTATTTTTTAGAAATAATGCGTTTTTCTTAAAAATCAAACAAAAACTGCTGTAACTTTTTTATTTCTTTATAAAAAAATGTAAATTTTGTTTAAATAATTTTATTTTCATGAAATCTAATTAGAAATGTAGTTTTAAAATTTTTCGGTAGATTATTTTTAAAATTATACCAAAAAAACGTTTTTCTTAAAAATCAAACTAAAACTGCTGTAACTTTTTTATTTCTTTATAAAAAAATGTAAATTTTGTTTAAATAATATTATTTTCATGAAATCTAATTAGAAATGTAGTTTTAAAATTTTTCGGACGATTACTTTTAAAATTATATCAAAAAAACGTTATTTTTTAGAAATAATGCGTTTTTCTTAAAAATCAAACAAAAACTGCTGTAACTTTTTTATTTCTTTATAAAAAAATGTAAATTTTGTTTAAATAATTTTATTTTCATGAAATCTAATTAGAAATGTAGTTTTAAAATTTTTCGGTCGATTATTTTTAAAATTATACCAAAAAAACGTTTTTCTTAAAAATCAAACTAAAACTGCTGTAACTTTTTTATTTCTTTATAAAAAAATGTAAATTTTGTTTAAATAATATTATTTTCATGAAATCTAATTAGAAATGTAGTTTTAAATTTTTCGGACGATTACTTTTAAAATTATATCAAAAAAACGTTATATTTTAGAAATAATGCGTTTTTCTTAAAAATCAAACAAAAACTGCTGTAACTTTTTTATTTCTTTATAAAAAAATGTAAATTTTGTTTAAATAATTTTATTTTCATGAAATCTAATTAGAAATGTAGTTTTAAAATTTTTCGGTCGATTATTTTTAAAATTATACCAAAAAAACATTTTTCTTAAAAATCACACAAAAACTGCAGAAACTTTTTTATTTCTTTATAAAAAAATGTAAATTTTAATTAAATTATTTTATTTTCATGAAATCTAATTAGAAATGTAGTTTTAAAATTTTTCGGACGATTACTTTTAAAATTATATCAAAAAAACGTTATTTTTTAGAAATAATGCGTTTTTCTTAAAAATCAAACAAAAACTGCTGTAACTTTTTTATTTCTTTATAAAAAAATGTAAATTTTGTTTAAATAATTTTATTTTCATGAAATCTAATTAGAAATGTAGTTTTAAAATTTTTCGGTCGATTATTTTTAAAATTATACCAAAAAAACCTTTTTCTTAAAAATCAAACTAAAACTGCTATAACTTTTTTATTTCTTTATAAAAAAATGTAAATTTTGTTTAAATAATATTATTTTCATGAAATCTAATTAGAAATGTAGTTTTAAAATTTTTCGGACGATTACTTTTAAAATTATATCAAAAAAACGTTATTTTTTAGAAATAATGCGTTTTTCTTAAAAATCAAACAAAAACTGCTGTAACTTTTTTATTTCTTTATAAAAAAATGTAAATTTTGTTTAAATAATTTTATTTTCATGAAATCTAATTAGAAATGTAGTTTTAAAATTTTTCGGTCGATTATTTTTAAAATTATACCAAAAAAACGTTTTTCTTAAAAATCACACAAAAACTGCAGAAACTTTTTTATTTCTTTATAAAAAAATGTAAATTTTGTTTAAATAATTTTATTTTCATGAAATCTAATTAGAAATGTAGTTTTAAAATTTTTCGGTCGATTATTTTTAAAATTATACCAAAAAAACGTTTTTCTTAAAAATCACACAAAAACTGCAGAAACTTTTTTATTTCTTTATAAAAAAATGTAAATTTTGTTTAAATAATATTATTTTCATGAAATCTAATTAGAAATGTAGTTTTAAAATTTTTCGGACGATTACTTTTAAAATTATATCAAAAAAACGTTATTTTTTAGAAATAATGCGTTTTTCTTAAAAATCAAACAAAAACTGCTGTAACTTTTTTATTTCTTTATAAAAAAATGTAAATTTTGTTTAAATAATTTTATTTTCATGAAATCTAATTAGAAATGTAGTTTTAAAATTTTTCGGTCGATTATTTTTAAAATTATACCAAAAAAACATTTTTCTTAAAAATCACACAAAAACTGCAGAAACTTTTTTATTTCTTTATAAAAAAATGTAAATTTTAATTAAATTATTTTATTTTCATGAAATCTAATTAAAAATGTAGTTTTAAAATTTTTCGGACGATTACTTTTAAAATTATATCAAAAAAACGTTATTTTTTAGAAATAATGCGTTTTTCTTAAAAATCAAACAAAAACTGCTGTAACTTTTTTATTTCTTTATAAAAAAATGTAAATTTTGTTTAAATAATTTTATTTTCATGAAATCTAATTAGAAATGTAGTTTTAAAATTTTTCGGTCGATTATTTTTAAAATTATACCAAAAAAACGTTTTTCTTAAAAATCAAACTAAAACTGCTATAACTTTTTTATTTCTTTATAAAAAAATGTAAATTTTGTTTAAATAATATTATTTTCATGAAATCTAATTAGAAATGTAGTTTTAAAATTTTTCGGACGATTACTTTTAAAATTATATCAAAAAAACGTTATTTTTTAGAAATAATGCGTTTTTCTTAAAAATCAAACAAAAACTGCTGTAACTTTTTTATTTCTTTATAAAAAAATGTAAATTTTGTTTAAATAATTTTATTTTCATGAAATCTAATTAGAAATGTAGTTTTAAAATTTTTCGGTCGATTATTTTTAAAATTATACCAAAAAAACGTTTTTCTTAAAAATCACACAAAAACTGCAGAAACTTTTTTATTTCTTTATAAAAAAATGTAAATTTTGTTTAAATAATTTTATTTTCATGAAATCTAATTAGAAATGTAGTTTTAAAATTTTTCGGTCGATTATTTTTAAAATTATACCAAAAAAACGTTTTTCTTAAAAATCACACAAAAACTGCAGAAACTTTTTTATTTCTTTATAAAAAAATGTAAATTTTGTTTAAATAATATTATTTTCATGAAATCTAATTAGAAATGTAGTTTTAAAATTTTTCGGACGATTACTTTTAAAATTATATCAAAAAAACGTTATTTTTTAGAAATAATGCGTTTTTCTTAAAAATCAAACAAAAACTGCTGTAACTTTTTTATTTCTTTATAAAAAAATGTAAATTTTGTTTAAATAATTTTATTTTCATGAAATCTAATTAGAAATGTAGTTTTAAAATTTTTCGGTCGATTATTTTTAAAATTATACCAAAAAAACGTTTTTCTTAAAAATCAAACTAAAACTGCTGTAACTTTTTTATTTCTTTATAAAAAAATGTAAATTTTGTTTAAATAATATTATTTTCATGAAATCTAATTAGAAATGTAGTTTTAAAATTTTTCGGACGATTACTTTTAAAATTATATCAAAAAAACGTTATTTTTTAGAAATAATGCGTTTTTCTTAAAAATCAAACAAAAACTGCTGTAACTTTTTTATTTCTTTATAAAAAAATGTAAATTTTGTTTAAATAATTTTATTTTCATGAAATCTAATTAGAAATGTAGTTTTAAAATTTTTCGGTCGATTATTTTTAAAATTATACCAAAAAAACGTTTTTCTTAAAAATCACACAAAAACTGCAGAAACTTTTTTATTTCTTTATAAAAAAATGTAAATTTTGTTTAAATAATTTTATTTTCATGAAATCTAATTAGAAATGTAGTTTTAAAATTATTCGGACGATTACTTTTAAAATTATATCAAAAAAACGTTATTTTTTAGAAATAATGCGTTTTTCTTAAAAATCAAACAAAAACTGCTGTAACTTTTTTATTTCTTTATAAAAAAATGTAAATTTTGTTTAAATAATTTTATTTTCATGAAATCTAATTAGAAATGTAGTTTTAAAATTTTTCGGTCGATTATTTTTAAAATTATACCAAAAAAACGTTTTTCTTAAAAATCACACAAAAACTGCAGAAACTTTTTTATTTCTTTATAAAAAAATGTAAATTTTGTTTAAATAATTTTATTTTCATGAAATCTAATTAGAAATGTAGTTTTAAAATTTTTCGGACGATTACTTTTAAAATTATATCAAAAAAACGTTATTTTTTAGAAATAATGCGTTTTTCTTAAAAATCAAACAAAAACTGCTGTAACTTTTTTATTTCTTTATAAAAAAATGTAAATTTTGTTTATATAATTTTATTTTCATGAAATCTAATTAGAAATGTAGTTTTAAAATTTTTCGGTCGATTATTTTTAAAATTATACCAAAAAAACGTTTTTCTTAAAAATCAAACTAAAACTGCTGTAACTTTTTTATTTCTTTATAAAAAAATGTAAATTTTGTTTAAATAATATTATTTTCATGAAATCTAATTAGAAATGTAGTTTTAAAATTTTTCGGACGATTACTTTTAAAATTATATCAAAAAAACGTTATTTTTTAGAAATAATGCGTTTTTCTTAAAAATCAAACAAAAACTGCTGTAACTTTTTTATTTCTTTATAAAAAAATGTAAATTTTGTTTAAATAATTTTATTTTCATGAAATCTAATTAGAAATGGAGTTTTAAAATTTTTCGGTCGATTATTTTTAAAATTATACCAAAAAAACGTTTTTCTTAAAAATCAAACTAAAACTGCTGTAACTTTTTTATTTCTTTATAAAAAAATGTAAATTTTGTTTAAATAATATAATTTTTATGAAATCTAATTAGAAATGTAGTTTTAAAATTTTTCGGACGATTACTTTTAAAATTATATCAAAAAAACGTTATTTTTTAGAAATAATGCGTTTTTCTTAAAAATCAAACAAAAACTGCTGTAACTTTTTTATTTCTTTATAAAAAAATGTAAATTTTGATTAAATAATTTTATTTTCATGAAATCTAATTAGAAATGTAGTTTTAAAATTTTTCGGTCGATTATTTTTAAAATTATACCAAAAAAACATTTTTCTTAAAAATCACACAAAAACTGCAGAAACTTTTTTATTTCTTTATAAAAAAATGTAAATTTTAATTAAATAATTTTATTTTCATGAAATCTATTTAGAAATGTAGTTTTAAAATTTTTCGGACGATTACTTTTAAAATTATATCAAAAAAACGTTATTTTTTAGAAATAATGCGTTTTTCTTAAAAATCAAACAAAAACTGCTGTAACTTTTTTATTTCTTTATAAAAAAATGTAAATTTTGTTTAAATAATTTTATTTTCATGAAATCTAATTAGAAATGTAGTTTTAAAATTTTTCGGTCGATTATTTTTAAAATTATACCAAAAAAACGTTTTTCTTAAAAATCAAACTAAAACTGCTATAACTTTTTTATTTCTTTATAAAAAAATGTAAATTTTGTTTAAATAATATTATTTTCATGAAATCTAATTAGAAATGTAGTTTTAAAATTTTTCGGACGATTACTTTTAAAATTATATCAAAAAAACGTTATTTTTTAGAAATAATGCGTTTTTCTTAAAAATCAAACAAAAACTGCTGTAACTTTTTTATTTCTTTATAAAAAAATGTAAATTTTGTTTAAATAATTTTATTTTCATGAAATCCAATTAGAAATGTAGTTTTAAAATTTTTCGGTCGATTATTTTTAAAATTATACCAAAAAAACGTTTTTCTTAAAAATCACACAAAAACTGCAGAAACTTTTTTATTTCTTTATAAAAAAATGTAAATTTTGTTTAAATAATTTTATTTTCAGGAAATCTAATTAGAAATGTAGTTTTAAAATTTTTCGGACGATTACTTTTAAAATTATATCAAAAAAACGTTATTTTTTAGAAATAATGCGTTTTTCTTAAAAATCAAACAAAAACTGCTGTAACTTTTTTATTTCTTTATAAAAAAATGTAAATTTTGTTTAAATAATTTTATTTTCATGAAATCTAATTAGAAATGTAGTTTTAAAATTTTTCGGTCGATTATTTTTAAAATTATACCAAAAAAACGTTTTTCTTAAAAATCAAACTAAAACTGCTGTAACTTTTTTATTTCTTTATAAAAAAATGTAAATTTTGTTTAAATAATATTATTTTCATGAAATCTAATTAGAAATGTAGTTTTAAAATTTTTTCGGACGATTACTTTTAAAATTATATCAAAAAAACGTTATTTTTTAGAAATAATGCGTTTTTCTTAAAAATCAAACAAAAACTGCTGTAACTTTTTTATTTCTTTATAAAAAATGTAAATTTTGTTTAAATAATTTTATTTTCATGAAATCTAATTACAAATGTAGTTTTAAAATTTTTCGGGCGATTATTTTTAAAATTATACCAAAAAAACGTTTTTCTTAAAAATCAAACTAAAACTGCTGTAACTTTTTTATTTCTTTATAAAAAAATGTAAATTTTGTTTAAATAATATTATTTTCATGAAATCTAATTAGAAATGTAGTTTTAAAATTTTTCGGACGATTACTTTTAAAATTATATCAAAAAAACGTTATTTTTTTAGAAATAATGCGTTTTTCTTAAAAATCAAACAAAAACTGCTGTAACTTTTTTATTTCTTTATAAAAAAATGTAAATTTTGTTTAAATAATTTTATTTTCATGATTATTTTAAAATTATACCAAAAAAACGTTTTTCTTAAAAATCAAACTAAAACTGCTGTAACTTTTTTATTTCTTTATAAAAAAATGTAAATTTTGTTTAAATAATTTTATTTTCATGAAATCTAATTAGAAATGTAGTTTTAAAATTTTTCGGTCGATTATTTTTAAAATTATACCAAAAAAACGTTTTTCTTAAAAATCACACAAAAACTGCAGAAACTTTTTTATTTCTTTATAAAAAAATGTAAATTTTGTTTAAATAATTTTATTTTCATGAAATCTAATTAGAAATGTAGTTTTAAAATTTTTCGGACGATTACTTTTAAAATTATATCAAAAAAACGTTATTTTTTAGAAATAATGCGTTTTTCTTAAAAATCAAACAAAAACTGCTGTAACTTTTTTATTTCTTTATAAAAAAATGTGAATTTTGTTTAAATAATTTTATTTTCATGAAATCTAATTAGAAATGTAGCTTTAAAATTTTTCGGTCGATTATTTTTAAAATTATACCAAAAAAACGTTTTTCTTAAAAATCACACAAAAACTGCAGAAACTTTTTTATTTCTTTATAAAAAAATGTAAATTTTGTTTAAATAATATTATTTTCATGAAATCTAATTAGAAATGTAGTTTTAAAATTTTTCGGACGATTACTTTTAAAATTATATCAAAAAAACGTTATTTTTTAGAAATAATGCGTTTTTCTTAAAAATCAAACAAAAACTGCTGTAACTTTTTTATTTCTTTATAAAAAAATGTAAATTTTGTTTAAATAATTTTATTTTCATGAAATCTAATTAGAAATGTAGTTTTAAAATTTTTCGGTCGATTATTTTTAAAATTATACCAAAAAAACGTTTTTCTTAAAAATCAAACTAAAACTGCTGTAACTTTTTTATTTCTTTATAAAAAAATGTAAATTTTGTTTAAATAATATTATTTTCATGAAATCTAATTAGAAATGTAGTTTTAAAATTTTTCGGACGATTACTTTTAAAATTATATCAAAAAAACGTTATTTTTTAGAAATAATGCGTTTTTCTTAAAAATCAAACAAAAACTGCTGTAACTTTTTTATTTCTTTATAAAAAAATGTAAATTTTGTTTAAATAATTTTATTTTCATGAAATCTAATTAGAAATGTAGTTTTAAAATTTTTCGGTCGATTATTTTTAAAATTATACCAAAAAAACGTTTTTCTTAAAAATCAAACTAAAACTGCTGTAACTTTTTTATTTCTTTATAAAAAAATGTAAATTTTGTTTAAATAATATTATTTTCATGAAATCTAATTAGAAATGTAGTTTTAAAATTTTTCGGACGATTACTTTTAAAATTATATCAAAAAAACGTTATTTTTTAGAAATAATGCGTTTTTCTTAAAAATCAAACAAAAACTGCTGTAACTTTTTTATTTCTTTATAAAAAAATGTAAATTTTGTTTAAATAATTTTATTTTCATGAAATCTAATTAGAAATGTAGTTTTAAAATTTTTCGGTCGATTGTTTTTAAAATTATACCAAAAAAACGTTTTTCTTAAAAATCAAACTAAAACTGCTGTAACTTTTTTATTTCTTTATAAAAAAATGTAAATTTTGTTTAAATAATATTATTTTCATGAAATCTAATTAGAAATGTAGTTTTAAAATTTTTCGGACGATTACTTTTAAAATTATATCAAAAAAACGTTATTTTTTAGAAATAATGCGTTTTTCTTAAAAATCAAACAAAAACTGCTGTAACTTTTTTATTTCTTTATAAAAAAATGTAAATTTTGTTTAAATAATTTTATTTTCATGAAATCTAATTAGAAATGTAGTTTTAAAATTTTTCGGTCGATTATTTTTAAAATTATACCAAAAAAACGTTTTTCTTAAAAATCAAACTAAAACTGCTGTAACTTTTTTATTTCTTTATAAAAAAATGTAAATTTTGTTTAAATAATATTATTTTCATGAAATCTAATTAGAAATGTAGTTTTAAAATTTTTCGGACGATTACTTTTAAAATTATATCAAAAAAACTTTATTTTTTAGAAATAATGCGTTTTTCTTAAAAATCAAACAAAAACTGCTGTAACTTTTTTATTTCTTTATAAAAAAATGTAAATTTTGTTTAAATAATTTTATTTTCATGAAATCTAATTAGAAATGTAGTTTTAAAATTTTTCGGTCGATTATTTTTAAAATTATACCAAAAAAACGTTTTTCTTAAAAATCACACAAAAACTGCAGAAACTTTTTTATTTCTTTATAAAAAAATGTAAATTTTGTTTAAATAATATTATTTTCATGAAATCTAATTAGAAATGTAGTTTTAAAATTTTTCGGACGATTACTTTTAAAATTATATCAAAAAAACGTTATTTTTTAGAAATAATGCGTTTTTCTTAAAAATCAAACAAAAACTGCTGTAACTTTTTTATTTCTTTATAAAAAAATGTAAATTTTGTTTAAATAATTTTATTTTCATGAAATCTAATTAGAAATGTAGTTTTAAAATTTTTCGGGCGATTATTTTTAAAATTATACCAAAAAAACGTTTTTCTTAAAAATCAAACTAAAACTGCTGTAACTTTTTTATTTCTTTATAAAAAAATGTAAATTTTGTTTAAATAATATTATTTTCATGAAGTCTAATTAGAAATGTAGTTTTAAAATTTTTCGGACGATTACTTTTAAAATTATATCAAAAAAACGTTATTTTTTTAGAAATAATGCGTTTTTCTTAAAAATCAAACAAAAACTGCTGTAACTTTTTTATTTCTTTATAAAAAAATGTAAATTTTGTTTAAATAATTTTATTTTCATGATTATTTTTAAAATTATACCAAAAAAACGTTTTTCTTAAAAATCAAACTAAAACTGCTGTAACTTTTTTATTTCTTTATAAAAAAATGTAAATTTTGTTTAAATAATTTTATTTTCATGAAATCTAATTAGAAATGTAGTTTTAAAATTTTTCGGTCGATTATTTTTAAAATTATACCAAAAAAACGTTTTTCTTAAAAATCACACAAAAACTGCAGAAACTTTTTTATTTCTTTATAAAAAAATGTAAATTTTGTTTAAATAATTTTATTTTCATGAAATCTAATTAGAAATGTAGTTTTAAAATTTTTCGGACGATTTTATTTTAAAATTATATCAAAAAAACGTTATTTTTTAGAAATAATGCGTTTTTCTTAAAAATCAAACAAAAACTGCTGTAACTTTTTTATTTCTTTATAAAAAAATGTAAATTTTGTTTAAATAATATTATTTTCATGAAATCTAATTAGAAATGTAGTTTTAAAATTTTTCGGACGATTACTTTTAAAATTATATCAAAAAAACGTTATTTTTTAGAAATAATGCGTTTTTCTTAAAAATCAAACAAAAACTGCTGTAACTTTTTTATTTCTTTATAAAAAAATGTAAATTTTGTTTAAATAATTTTATTTTCATGAAATCTAATTAGAAATGTAGTTTTAAAATTTTTCGGTCGATTATTTTTAAAATTATACCAAAAAAACGTTTTTCTTAAAAATCAAACTAAAACTGCTGTAACTTTTTTATTTCTTTATAAAAAAATGTAAATTTTGTTTAAATAATATTATTTTCATGAAATCTAATTAGAAATGTAGTTTTAAAATTTTTCGGACGATTACTTTTAAAATTATATCAAAAAAACGTTATTTTTTAGAAATAATGCGTTTTTCTTAAAAATCAAACAAAAACTGCTGTAACTTTTTTATTTCTATATAAAAAAATGTAAATTTTGTTTAAATAATTTTATTTTCATGAAATCTAATTAGAAATGTAGTTTTAAAATTTTTCAGTCGATTATTTTTAAAATTATACCAAAAAAACGTTTTTCTTAAAAATCAAACTAAAACTGCTGTAACTTTTTTATTTCTTTATAAAAAAATGTAAATTTTGTTTAAATAATATTATTTTCATGAAATCTAATTAGAAATGTAGTTTTAAAATTTTTCGGACGATTACTTTTAAAATTATATCAAAAAAACGTTATTTTTTAGAATTAATGCGTTTTTCTTAAAAATCAAACAAAAACTGCTGTAACTTTTTTATTTCTTTATAAAAAAATGTAAATTTTGTTTAAATAATTTTATTTTCATGAAATCTAATTAGAAATGTAGTTTTAAAATTTTTCGGTCGATTATTTTTAAAATTATACCAAAA
Source organism: Stenus bimaculatus (assembly GCA_963971135.1). Taxonomy (NCBI): domain Eukaryota; kingdom Metazoa; phylum Arthropoda; class Insecta; order Coleoptera; family Staphylinidae; genus Stenus; species Stenus bimaculatus. Next base: position 23,176 of record CAXARA010001178.1, read on the forward strand.
AAACGTTTTTCTTAAAAATCACACAAAAACTGCAGAAACTTTTTTATTTCTTTATAAAAAAATGTAAATTTTGTTTAAATAATATTATTTTCATGAAATCTAATTAGAAATGTAGTTTTAAAATTTTTCGGACGATTACTTTTAAAATTATATCAAAAAAACGTTATTTTTTAGAAATAATGCGTTTTTCTTAAAAATCAAACAAAAACTGCTGTAACTTTTTTATTTCTTTATAAAAAAATGTAAATTTTGTTTAAATAATTTTATTTTCATGAAATCTAATTAGAAATGTAGTTTTAAAATTTTTCGGTCGATTATTTTTAAAATTATACCAAAAAAACGTTTTTCTTAAAAATCAAACTAAAACTGCTGTAACTTTTTTATTTCTTTATAAAAAAATGTAAATTTTGTTTAAATAATATTATTTTCATGAAATCTAATTAGAAATGTTGTTTTAAAATTTTTCGGACGATTACTTTTAAAATTATATCAAAAAAACGTTATTTTTTAGAAATAATGCGTTTTTCTTAAAAATCAAACAAAAACTGCTGTAACTTTTTTATTTCTTTTTAAAAAAATGTAAATTTTGTTTAAATAATATTATTTTCATGAAATCTAATTAGAAATGTAGTTTTAAAATTTTTCGGACGATTACTTTTAAAATTATATCAAAAAAACGTTATTTTTTAGAAATAATGCGTTTTTCTTAAAAATCAAACAAAAACTGCTGTAACTTTTTTATTTCTTTATAAAAAAATGTAAATTTTGTTTAAATAATTTTATTTTCATGAAATCTAATTAGAAATGTAGTTTTAAAATTTTTCGGTCGATTATTTTTAAAATTATACCAAAAAAACGTTTTTCTTAAAAATCAAACTAAAACTGCTGTAACTTTTTTATTTCTTTATAAAAAAATGTAAATTTTGTTTAAATAATATTATTTTCATGAAATCTAATTAGAAATGTAGTTTTAAAATTTTTCGGACGATTACTTTTAAAATTATATCAAAAAAACGTTATTTTTTAGAAATAATGCGTTTTTCTTAAAAATCAAACAAAAACTGCTGTAACTTTTTTATTTCTTTATAAAAAAATGTAAATTTTGTTTAAATAATTTTATTTTCATGAAATCTAATTAGAAATGTAGTTTTAAAATTTTTCGGTCGATTATTTTTAAAATTATACCAAAAAAACGTTTTTCTTAAAAATCACACAAAAACTGCAGAAACTTTTTTATTTCTTTATAAAAAAATGTAAATTTTGTTTAAATAATTTTATTTTCATGAAATCTAATTAGAAATGTAGTTTTAAAATTTTTCGGACGATTACTTTTAAAATTATATCAAAAAAACGTTATTTTTTAGAAATAATGCGTTTTTCTTAAAAATCAAACAAAAACTGCTGTAACTTTTTTATTTCTTTATAAAAAAATGTAAATTTTGTTTAAATAATTTTATTTTCATGAAATCTAATTAGAAATGTAGTTTTAAAATTTTTCGGTCGATTATTTTTAAAATTATACCAAAAAAACGTTTTTCTTAAAAATCAAACTAAAACTGCTGTAACTTTTTTATTTCTTTATAAAAAAATGTAAATTTTGTTTAAATAATATTATTTTCATGAAATCTAATTAGAAATATAGTTTTAAAATTTTTCGGACGATTACTTTTAAAATTATATCAAAAAAACGTTATTTTTTAGAAATAATGCGTTTTTCTTAAAAATCAAACAAAAACTGCTGTAACTTTTTTATTTCTTTATAAAAAAATGTAAATTTTGTTTAAATAATTTTATTTTCATGAAATCTAATTAGAAATGTAGTTTTAAAATTTTTCGGTCGATTATTTTTAAAATTATACCAAAAAAACGTTTTTCTTAAAAATCACACAAAAACTGCAGAAACTTTTTTATTTCTTTATAAAAAAATGTAAATTTTGTTTAAATAATTTTATTTTCATGAAATCTAATTAGAAATGTAGTTTTAAAATTTTTCGGACGATTACTTTTAAAATTATATCAAAAAAACGTTATTTTTTAGAAATAATGCGTTTTTCTTAAAAATCAAACAAAAACTGCTGTAACTTTTTTATTTCTTTATAAAAAAATGTAAATTTTGTTTAAATAATTTTATTTTCATGAAATCTAATTAGAAATGTAGTTTTAAAATTTTTCGGTCGATTATTTTTAAAATTATACCAAAAAAACGTTTTTCTTAAAAATCACACAAAAACTGCAGAAACTTTTTTATTTCTTTATAAAAAAATGTAAATTTTGTTTAAATAATATTATTTTCATGAAATCTAATTAGAAATGTAGTTTTAAAATTTTTCGGACGATTACTTTTAAAATTATATCAAAAAAACGTTATTTTTTAGAAATAATGCGTTTTTCTTAAAAATCAAACAAAAACTGCTGTAACTTTTTTATTTCTTTATAAAAAAATGTAAATTTTGTTTAAATAATTTTATTTTCATGAAATCTAATTAGAAATGTAGTTTTAAAATTTTTCGGTCGATTATTTATAAAATTATACCAAAAAAACGTTTTTCTTAAAAATCAAACTAAAACTGCTGTAACTTTTTTATTTCTTTATAAAAAAATGTAAATTTTGTTTAAATAATATTATTTTCATGAAATCTAATTAAAAATGTAGTTTTAAAATTTTTCGGACGATTACTTTTAAAATTATATCAAAAAAACGTTATTTTTTAGAAATAATGCGTTTTTCTTAAAAATCAAACAAAAACTGCTGTAACTTTTTTATTTCTTTATAAAAAAATGTAAATTTTGTTTAAATAATTTTATTTTCATGAAATCTAATTAGAAATGTAGTTTTAAAATTTTTCGGTCGATTATTTTTAAAATTATACCAAAAAAACGTTTTTCTTAAAAATCACACAAAAACTGCAGAAACTTTTTTATTTCTTTATAAAAAAATGTAAATTTTGTTTAAATAATATTATTTTCATGAAATCTAATTAGAAATGTAGTTTTAAAATTTTTCGGACGATTACTTTTAAAATTATATCAAAAAAACGTTATTTTTTAGAAATAATGCGTTTTTCTTAAAAATCAAACAAAAATGCTGTAACTTTTTTATTTCTTTATAAAAAAATGTAAATTTTGTTTAAATAATTTTATTTTCATGAAATCTAATTAGAAATGTAGTTTTAAAATTTTTCGGTCGATTATTTTTAAAATTATACCAAAAAAACGTTTTTCTTAAAAATCAAACTAAAACTGCTGTAACTTTTTTATTTCTTTATAAAAAAATGTAAATTTTGTTTAAATAATATTATTTACATGAAATCTAATTAGAAATGTAGTTTTAAAATTTTTCGGACGATTACTTTTAAAATTATATCAAAAAAACGTTATTTTTTAGAAATAATGCGTTTTTCTTAAAAATCAAACAAAAACTGCTGTAACTTTTTTATTTCTTTATAAAAAAATGTAAATTTTGTTTAAATAATTTTATTTTCATGAAATCTAATTAGAAATGTAGTTTTAAAATTTTTCGGTCGATTATTTTTAAAATTATACCAAAAAAACGTTTTTCTTAAAAATCACACAAAAACTGCAGAAACTTTTTTATTTCTTTATAAAAAAATGTAAATTTTGTTTAAATAATTTTATTTTCATGAAATCTAATTAGAAATGTAGTTTTAAAATTTTTCGGACGATTACTTTTAAAATTATATCAAAAAAACGTTATTTTTTCGAAATAATGCGTTTTTCTTAAAAATCAAACAAAAACTGCTGTAACTTTTTTATTTCTTTATAAAAAAATGTAAATTTTGTTTAAATAATTTTATTTTCATGAAATCTAATTAGAAATGTAGTTTTAAAATTTTTCGGTCGATTATTTTTAAAATTATAACAAAAAAACGTTTTTCTTAAAAATCAAACTAAAACTGCTGTAACTTTTTTATTTCTTTACAAAAAAATGTAAATTTTGTTTAAATAATATTATTTTCATGAAATCTAATTAGAAATGTAGTTTTAAAATTTTTCGGACGATTACTTTTAAAATTATATCAAAAAAACGTTATTTTTTAGAAATAATGCGTTTTTCTTAAAAATCAAACAAAAACTGGTGTAACTTTTTTATTTCTTTATAAAAAAATGTAAATTTTGTTTAAATAATTTTATTTTCATGAAATCTAATTAGAAATGTAGTTTTAAAATTTTTCGGTCGATTATTTTTAAAATTATACCAAAAAAACGTTTTTCTTAAAAATCACACAAAAACTGCAGAAACTTTTTTATTTCTTTATAAAAAAATGTAAATTTTGTTTAAATAATTTTATTTTCATGAAATCTAATTAGAAATGTAGTTTTAAAATTTTTCGGACGATTACTTTTAAAATTATATCAAAAAAACTTTATTTTTTAGAAATAATGCGTTTTTCTTAAAAATCAAACAAAAACTGCTGTAACTTTTTTATTTCTTTATAAAAAAATGTAAATTTTGTTTAAATAATTTTATTTTCATGAAATCTAATTAGAAATGTAGTTTTAAAATTTTTCGGTCGATTATTTTTAAAATTATACCAAAAAAACGTTTTTCTTAAAAATCACACAAAAACTGCAGAAACTTTTTTATTTCTTTATAAAAAAATGTAAATTTTGTTTAAATAATTTTATTTTCATGAAATCTAATTAGAAATGTAGTTTTAAAATTTTTCGGTCGATTATTTTTAAAATTATAACAAAAAAACGTTTTTCTTAAAAATCAAACTAAAACTGCTGTAACTTTTTTATTTCTTTATAAAAAAATGTAAATTTTGTTTAAATAATATTATTTTCATGAAATCTAATTAGAAATGTAGTTTTAAAATTTTTCGGACGATTACTTTTAAAATTATATCAAAAAAACGTTATTTTTTAGAAATAATGCGTTTTTCTTAAAAATCAAACAAAAACTGCTGCAACTTTTTTATTTCTTTATAAAAAAATGTAAATTTTGTTTAAATAATTTTATTTTCATGAAATCTAATTAGAAATGTAGTTTTAAAATTTTTCGGACGATTACTTTTAAAATTATATCAAAAAAACGTTATTTTTTAGAAATAATGCGTTTTTCTTAAAAATCAAATAAAAACTGCTGTAACTTTTTTATTTCTTTATAAAAAAATGTAAATTTTGTTTAAATAATTTTATTTTCATGAAATCTAATTAGAAATGTAGTTTTAAAATTTTTCGGTCGATTATTTTTAAAATTATACCAAAAAAACGTTTTTCTTAAAAATCACACAAAAACTGCAGAAACTTTTTTATTTCTTTATAAAAAAATGTAAATTTTGTTTAAATAATATTATTTTCATGAAATCTAATTAGAAATGTAGTTTTAAAATTTTTCAGACGATTACTTTTAAAATTATATCAAAAAAACGTTATTTTTTAGAAATAATGCGTTTTTCTTAAAAATCAAACAAAAACTGCTGTAACTTTTTTATTTCTTTATAAAAAAATGTAAATTTTGTTTAAATAATTTTATTTTCATGAAATCTAATTAGAAATGTAGTTTTAAAATTTTTCGGTCGATTGTTTTTAAAATTATACCAAAAAAACATTTTTCTTAAAAATCAAACTAAAACTGCTGTAACTTTTTTATTTCTTTATAAAAAAATGTAAATTTTGTTTAAATAATATTATTTTCATGAAATCTAATTAGAAATGTAGTTTTAAAATTTTTCGGACGATTACTTTTAAAATTATATCAAAAAAACGTTATTTTTTAGAAATAATGCGTTTTTCTTAAAAATCAAACAAAAAATGCTGTAACTTTTTTATTTCTTTATAAAAAAATGTAAATTTTGTTTAAATAATTTTATTTTCATGAAATCTAATTAGAAATGTAGTTTTAAAATTTTTCGGTCGATTATTTTTAAAATTATACCAAAAAAACGTTTTTCTTAAAAATCACACAAAAACTGCAGAAACTTTTTTATTTCTTTATAAAAAAATGTAAATTTTGTTTAAATAATTTTATTTTCATGAAATCTAATTAGAAATGTAGTTTTAAAATTTTTCGGACGATTACTTTTAAAATTATATCAAAAAAACGTTATTTTTTCGAAATAATGCGTTTTTCTTAAAAATCAAACAAAAACTGCTGTAACTTTTTTATTTCTTTATAAAAAAATGTAAATTTTGTTTAAATAATTTTATTTTCATGAAATCTAATTAGAAATGTAGTTTTAAAATTTTTCGGTCGATTATTTTTAAAATTATAACAAAAAAACGTTTTTCTTAAAAATCAAACTAAAACTGCTGTAACTTTTTTATTTCTTTATAAAAAAATGTAAATTTTGTTTAAATAATATTATTTTCATGAAATCTAATTAGAAATGTAGTTTTAAAATTTTTCGGACGATTACTTTTAAAATTATATCAAAAAAACGTTATTTTTTAGAAATAATGCGTTTTTCTTAAAAATCAAACAAAAACTGCTGTAACTTTTTTATTTCTTTATAAAAAAATGTAAATTTTGTTTAAATAATTTTATTTTCATGAAATCTAATTAGAAATGTAGTTTTAAAATTTTTCGGTCGATTATTTTTAAAATTATACCAAAAAAACGTTTTTCTTAAAAATCACACAAAAACTGCAGAAACTTTTTTATTTCTTTATAAAAAAATGTAAATTTTGTTTAAATAATATTATTTTCATGAAATCTAATTAGAAATGTAGTTTTAAAATTTTTCGGACGATTACTTTTAAAATTATATCAAAAAAACGTTATTTTTTAGAAATAATGCGTTTTTCTTAAAAATCAAACAAAAACTGCTGTAACTTTTTTATTTCTTTATAAAAAAATGTAAATTTTGTTTAAATAATTTTATTTTCATGAAATCTAATTAGAAATGTAGTTTTAAAATTTTTCGGTCGATTATTTTTAAAATTATACCAAAAAAACGTTTTTCTTAAAAATCAAACTAAAACTGCTGTAACTTTTTTATTTCTTTATAAAAAAATGTAAATTTTGTTTAAATAATATTATTTTCATGAAATCTAATTAGAAATGTAGTTTTAAAATTTTTCGGACGATTACTTTTAAAATTATATCAAAAAAACGTTATTTTTTAGAAATAATGCGTTTTTCTTAAAAATCACACAAAAACTGCAGAAACTTTTTTATTTCTTTATAAAAAAATGTAAATTTTGTTTAAATAATTTTATTTTCATGAAATCTAATTAGAAATGTAGTTTTAAAATTTTTCGGACGATTATTTTTAAAATTATATCAAAAAAACGTTATTTTTTAGAAATAATGCGTTTTTCTTAAAAATCAAACAAAAACTGCTGTAACTTTTTTATTTCTTTATAAAAAAATGTAAATTTTGTTTAAATAATTTTATTTTCATGAAATCTAATTAGAAATGTAGTTTTAAAATTTTTCGGTCGATTATTTTTAAAATTATACCAAAAAAACGTTTTTCTTAAAAATCACACAAAAACTGCAGAAACTTTTTTATTTCTTTATAAAAAAATGTAAATTTTGTTTAAATAATTTTATTTTCATGAAATCTAATTAGAAATGTAGTTTTTAAATTTTTCGGACGATTACTTTTAAAATTATATCAAAAAAACGTTATTTTTTAGAAATAATGCGTTTTTCTTAAAAATCAAACAAAAACTGCTGTAACTTTTTTATTTCTTTATAAAAAAATGTAAATTTTGTTTAAATAATTTTATTTTCATGAAATCTAATTAGAAATGTAGTTTTAAAATTTTTCGGTCGATTATTTTTAAAATTATACCAAAAAAACGTTTTTCTTAAAAATCAAACTAAAACTGCTGTAACTTTTTTATTTCTTTATAAAAAAATGTAAATTTTGTTTAAATAATATTATTTTCATGAAATCTAATTAGAAATGTAGTTTTAAAATTTTTCGGACGATTACTTTTAAAATTATATCAAAAAAACGTTATTTTTTAGAAATAATGCGTTTTTCTTAAAAATCAAACAAAAACTGCTGTAACTTTTTTATTTCTTTATAAAAAAATGTAAATTTTGTTTAAATAATTTTATTTTCATGAAATCTAATTAGAAATGTAGTTTTAAAATTTTTCGGTCGATTATTTTTAAAATTATACCAAAAAAACGTTTTTCTTAAAAATCAAACTAAAACTGCTGTAACTTTTTTATTTCTTTATAAAAAAATGTAAATTTTGTTTAAATAATATTATTTTCATGAAATCTAATTAGAAATGTAGTTTTAAAATTTTTCGGACGATTACTTTTAAAATTATATCAAAAAAACGTTATTTTTTAGAAATAATGCGTTTTTCTTAAAAATCAAACAAAAACTGCTGTAACTTTTTTATTTCTTTATAAAAAAATGTAAATTTTGTTTAAATAATTTTATTTTCATGAAATCTAATTAGAAATGTAGTTTTAAAATTTTTCGGTCGATTATTTTTAAAATTATATCAAAAAAACGTTATTTTTTAGAAATAATGCGTTTTTCTTAAAAATCAAACAAAAACTGCTGTAACTTTTTTATTTCTTTATAAAAAAATGTAAATTTTGTTTAAATAATTTTATTTTCATGAAATCTAATTAGAAATGTAGTTTTAAAATTTTTCGGTCGATTATTTTTAAAATTATACCAAAAAAACGTTTTTCTTAAAAATCAAACTAAAACTGCTATAACTTTTTTATTTCTTTATAAAAAAATGTAAATTTTGTTTAAATAATATTATTTTCATGAAATCTAATTAGAAATGTAGTTTTAAAATTTTTCGGACGATTACTTTTAAAATTATATCAAAAAAACGTTATTTTTTAGAAATAATGCGTTTTTCTTAAAAATCAAACAAAAACTGCTGTAACTTTTTTATTTCTTTATAAAAAAATGTAAATTTTGTTTAAATAATTTTATTTTCATGAAATCTAATTAGAAATGTAGTTTTAAAATTTTTCGGTCGATTATTTTTAAAATTATACCAAAAAAACGTTTTTCTTAAAAATCACACAAAAACTGCAGAAACTTTTTTATTTCTTTATAAAAAAATGTAAATTTTGTTTAAATAATTTTATTTTCATGAAATCTAATTAGAAATGTAGTTTTAAAATTTTTCGGACGATTACTTTTAAAATTATATCAAAAAAACGTTATTTTTTAGAAATAATGCGTTTTTCTTAAAAATCAAACAAAAACTGCTGTAACTTTTTTATTTCTTTATAAAAAAATGTAAATTTTGTTTAAATAATTTTATTTTCATGAAATCTAATTAGAAATGTAGTTTTAAAATTTTTCGGTCGATTATTTTTAAAATTATACCAAAAAAACGTTTTTCTTAAAAATCACACAAAAACTGCAGAAACTTTTTTATTTCTTTATAAAAAAATGTAAATTTTGTTTAAATAATATTATTTTCATGAAATCTAATTAGAAATGTAGTTTTAAAATTTTTCGGACGATTACTTTTAAAATTATATCAAAAAAACGTTATTTTTTAGAAATAATGCGTTTTTCTTAAAAATCAAACAAAAACTGCTGTAACTTTTTTATTTCTTTATAAAAAAATGTAAATTTTGTTTAAATAATTTTATTTTCATGAAATCTAATTAGAAATGTAGTTTTAAAATTTTTCGGTCGATTATTTTTAAAATTATACCAAAAAAACGTTTTTCTTAAAAATCAAACTAAAACTGCTGTAACTTTTTTATTTCTTTATAAAAAAATGTAAATTTTGTTTAAATAATATTATTTTCATGAAATCTAATTAGAAATGTAGTTTTAAAATTTTTCGGACGATTACTTTTAAAATTATATCAAAAAAACGTTATTTTTTAGAAATAATGCGTTTTTCTTAAAAATCAAACAAAAACTGCTGTAACTTTTTTATTTCTTTATAAAAAAATGTAAATTTTGTTTAAATAATTTTATTTTCATGAAATCTAATTAGAAATATAGTTTTAAAATTTTTCGGTCGATTATTTTTAAAATTATACCAAAAAAACGTTTTTCTTAAAAATCACACAAAAACTGCAGAAACTTTTTTATTTCTTTATAAAAAAATGTAAATTTTGTTTAAATAATTTTATTTTCATGAAATCTAATTAGAAATGTAGTTTTAAAATTTTTCGGACGATTACTTTTAAAATTATATCAAAAAAACGTTATTTTTTAGAAATAATGCGTTTTTCTTAAAAATCAAACAAAAACTGCTGTAACTTTTTTATTTCTTTATAAAAAAATGTAAATTTTGTTTAAATAATTTTATTTTCATGAAATCTAATTAGAAATGTAGTTTTAAAATTTTTCGGTCGATTATTTTTAAAATTATACCAAAAAAACGTTTTTCTTAAAAATCACACAAAAACTGCAGAAACTTTTTTATTTCTTTATAAAAAAATGTAAATTTTGTTTAAATAATTTTATTTTCATGAAATCTAATTAGAAATGTAGTTTTAAAATTTTTCGGACGATTACTTTTAAAATTATATCAAAAAAACGTTATTTTTTAGAAATAATGCGTTTTTCTTAAAAATCAAACAAAAACTGCTGTAACTTTTTTATTTCTTTATAAAAAAATGTAAATTTTGTTTAAATAATTTTATTTTCATGAAATCTAATTAGAAATGTAGTTTTAAAATTTTTCGGTCGATTATTTTTAAAATTATACCAAAAAAACGTTTTTCTTAAAAATCAAACTAAAACTGCTGTAACTTTTTTATTTCTTTATAAAAAAATGTAAATTTTGTTTAAATAATATTATTTTCATGAAATCTAATTAGAAATGTAGTTTTAAAATTTTTCGGACGATTACTTTTAAAATTATATCAAAAAAACGTTATTTTTTAGAAATAATGCGTTTTTCTTAAAAATCAAACAAAAACTGCTGTAACTTTTTTATTTCTTTATAAAAAATGTAAATTTTGTTTAAATAATTTTATTTTCATGAAATCTAATTAGAAATGTAGTTTTAAAATTTTTCGGGCGATTATTTTTAAAATTATACCAAAAAAACGTTTTTCTTAAAAATCAAACTAAAACTGCTGTAACTTTTTTATTTCTTTATAAAAAAATGTAAATTTTGTTTAAATAATATTATTTTCATGAAATCTAATTAGAAATGTAGTTTTAAAATTTTTCGGACGATTACTTTTAAAATTATATCAAAAAAACGTTATTTTTTTAGAAATAATGCGTTTTTCTTAAAAATCAAACAAAAACTGCTGTAACTTTTTTATTTCTTTATAAAAAAATGTAAATTTTGTTTAAATAATTTTATTTTCATGATTATTTTTAAAATTATACCAAAAAAACGTTTTTCTTAAAAATCAAACTAAAACTGCTGTAACTTTTTTATTTCTTTATAAAAAAATGTAAATTTTGTTTAAATAATTTTATTTTCATGAAATCTAATTAGAAATGTAGTTTTAAAATTTTTCGGACGATTACTTTTAAAATTATATCAAAAAAACGTTATTTTTTAGAAATAATGCGTTTTTCTTAAAAATCAAACAAAAACTGCTGTAACTTTTTTATTTCTTTATAAAAAAATGTAAATTTTGTTTAAATAATTTTATTTTCATGAAATCTAATTAGAAATGTAGTTTTAAAATTTTTCGGTCGATTATTTTTAAAATTATACCAAAAAAACGTTTTTCTTAAAAATCACACAAAAACTGCAGAAACTTTTTTATTTCTTTATATAAAAATGCAAATTTTGTTTAAATAATTTTATTTTCATGAAATCTAATTAGAAATGTAGTTTTAAAATTTTTCGGTCGATTATTTTTAAAATTATACCAAAAAAACGTTTTTCTTAAAAATCAAACTAAAACTGCTGTAACTTTTTTATTTCTTTATAAAAAAATGTAAATTTTGTTTAAATAATATTATTTTCATGAAATCTAATTAGAAATGTAGTTTTAAAATTTTTCGGACGATTACTTTTAAAATTATATCAAATAAACGTTATTTTTTAGAAATAATGCGTTTTTCTTAAAAATCAAACAAAAGCTGCTGTAACTTTTTTATTTCTTTATAAAAAAATGTAAATTTTGTTTAAATAATTTTATTTTCATGAAATCTAATTAGAAATGTAGTTTTAAAATTTTTCGGTCGATTATTTTTAAAATTATACCAAAAAAACGTTTTTCTTAAAAATCACACAAAAACTGCAGAAACTTTTTTATTTCTTTATATAAAAATGCAAATTTTGTTTAAATAATTTTATTTTCATGAAATCTAATTAGAAATGTAGTTTTAAAATTTTTCGGACGATTACTTTTAAAATTATATCAAAAAAACGTTATTTTTTAGAAATAATGCGTTTTTCTTAAAAATCAAACAAAAACTGCTGTAACTTTTTTATTTCTTTATAAAAAAATGTAAATTTTGTTTAAATAATTTTATTTTCATGAAATCTAATTAGAAATGTAGTTTTAAAATTTTTCGGTCGATTATTTTTAAAATTATACCAAAAAAACGTTTTTCTTAAAAATCAAACTAAAACTGCTGTAACTTTTTTATTTCTTTATAAAAAAATGTAAATTTTGTTTAAATAATATTATTTTCATGAAATCTAATTAGAAATGTAGTTTTAAAATTTTTCGGACGATTACTTTTAAAATTATATCAAAAAAACGTTATTTTTTAGAAATAATGCGTTTTTCTTAAAAATCAAACAAAAACTGCTGTAACTTTTTTATTTCTTTATAAAAAAATGTAAATTTTGTTTAAATAATTTTATTTTTATGAAATCTAATTAGAAATGTAGTTTTAAAATTTTTCGGTCGATTATTTTTAAAATTATACCAAAAAAACGTTTTTCTTAAAAATCAAACTAAAACTGCTGTAACTTTTTTATTTCTTTATAAAAAAATGTAAATTTTGTTTAAATAATATTATTTTCATGAAATCTAATTAGAAATGTAGTTTTAAAATTTTTCGGACGATTACTTTTAAAATTATATCAAAAAAACGTTATTTTTTAGAAATAATGCGTTTTTCTTAAAAATCAAACAAAAACTGCTGTAACTTTTTTATTTCTTTATAAAAAAATGTCAATTTTGTTTAAATAATTTTATTTTCATGAAATCTAATTAGAAATGTAGTTTTAAAATTTTTCGGTCGATTATTTTTAAAATTATACCAAAAAAACGTTTTTCTTAAAAATCAAACTAAAACTGCTGTAACTTTTTTATTTCTTTATAAAAAAATGTAAATTTTGTTTAAATAATATTATTTTCATGAAATCTAATTAGAAATGTAGTTTTAAAATTTTTCGGACGATTACTTTTAAAATTATATCAAAAAAACGTTATTTTTTAGAAATAATGCGTTTTTCTTAAAAATCAAACAAAAACTGCTGTAACTTTTTTATTTCTTTATAAAAAAATGTAAATTTTGTTTAAATAATTTTATTTTCATGAAATCTAATTAGAAATGTAGTTTTAAAATTTTTCGGTCGATTATTTTTAAAATTATACCAAAAAAACGTTTTTCTTAAAAATCAAACTAAAACTGCTGTAACTTTTTTATTTCTTTATAAAAAAATGTAAATTTTGTTTAAATAATATTATTTTCATGAAATCTAATTAGAAATGTAGTTTTAAAATTTTTCGGACGATTACTTTTAAAATTATATCAAAAAAACGTTATTTTTTAGAAATAATGCGTTTTTCTTAAAAATCAAACAAAAACTGCTGTAACTTTTTTATTTCTTTATAAAAAAATGTAAATTTTGTTTAAATAATTTTATTTTCATGAAATCTAATTAGAAATGTAGTTTTAAAATTTTTCGGTCGATTATTTTTAAAATTATACCAAAAAAACGTTTTTCTTAAAAATCACACAAAAACTGCAGAAACTTTTTTATTTCTTTATAAAAAAATGTAAATTTTGTTTAAATAATATTATTTTCATGAAATCTAATTAGAAATGTAGTTTTAAAATTTTTCGGACGATTACTTTTAAAATTATATCAAAAAAACGTTATTTTTTAGAAATAATGCGTTTTTCTTAAAAATCAAACAAAAACTGCTGTAACTTTTTTATTTTTTTATAAAAAAATGTAAATTTTGTTTAAATAATTTTATTTTCATGAAATCTAATTAGAAATGTAGTTTTAAAATTTTTCGGTCGATTATTTTTAAAATTATACCAAAAAAACGTTTTTCTTAAAAATCAAACTAAAACTGCTGTAACTTTTTTATTTCTTTATAAAAAAATGTAAATTTTGTTTAAATAATATTATTTTCATGAAATCTAATTAGAAATGTAGTTTTAAAATTTTTCGGACGATTACTTTTAAAATTATATCAAAAAAACGTTATTTTTTAGAAATAATGCGTTTTTCTTAAAAATCAAACAAAAACTGCTGTAACTTTTTTATTTCTTTATAAAAAAATGTAAATTTTGTTTAAATAATATTATTTTCATGAAATCTAATTAGAAATGTAGTTTTAAAATTTTTCGGACGATTACTTTTAAAATTATATCAAAAAAACGTTATTTTTTAGAAATAATGCGTTTTTCTTAAAAATCAAACAAAAACTGCTGTAACTTTTTTATTTCTTTATAAAAAAATGTAAATTTTGTTTAAATAATTTTATTTTCATGAAATCTAATTAGAAATGTAGTTTTAAAATTTTTCGGTCGATTATTTTTAAAATTATACCAAAAAAACATTTTTCTTAAAAATCAAACTAAAACTGCTGTAACTTTTTATTTCTTTATAAAAAAATGTAAATTTTGTTTAAATAATATTATTTTCATGAAATCTAATTAGAAATGTAGTTTTAAAGTTTTTCGGACGATTACTTTTAAAATTATATCAAAAAAACGTTATTTTTAGAAATAATGCGTTTTTCTTAAAAATAAAACAAAAACTGCTGTAACTTTTTTATTTCTTTATAAAAAAATGTAAATTTTGTTTAAATAATTTTATTTTCATGAAATCTAATTAGAAATGTAGTTTTAAAATTTTTCGGTCGATTATTTTTAAAATTATACCAAAAAAACGTTTTTCTTAAAAATCACACAAAAACTGCAGAAACTTTTTTATTTCTTTATAAAAAAATGTAAATTTTGTTTAAATAATTTTATTTTCATGAAATCTAATTAGAAATGTAGTTTTAAAATTTTTCGGACGATTACTTTTAAAATTATATCAAAAAAACGTTATTTTTTAGAAATAATGCGTTTTTCTTAAAAATCAAACAAAAACTGCTGTAACTTTTTTATTTCTTTATAAAAAAATGTAAATTTTGTTTAAATAATTTTATTTTCATGAAATCTAATTAGAAATGTAGTTTTAAAATTTTTCGGTCGATTATTTTTAAAATTATACCAAAAAAACGTTTTTCTTAAAAATCACACAAAAACTGCAGAAACTTTTTTATTTCTTTATAAAAAAATGTAAATTTTGTTTAAATAATATTATTTTCATGAAATCTAATTAGAAATGTAGTTTTAAAATTTTTCGGACGATTACTTTTAAAATTATATCAAAAAAACGTTATTTTTTGGAAATAATGCGTTTTTCTTAAAAATCAAACAAAAACTGCTGTAACTTTTTTATTTCTTTATAAAAAAATGTAAATTTTGTTTAAATAATTTTATTTTCATGAAATCTAATTAGAAATGTAGTTTTAAAATTTTTCGGTCGATTATTTTTAAAATTATACCAAAAAAACGTTTTTCTTAAAAATCACACAAAAACTGCAGAAACTTTTTTATTTCTTTATAAAAAAATGTAAATTTTGTTTAAATAATATTATTTTCATGAAATCTAATTAGAAATGTAGTTTTAAAATTTTTCGGACGATTACTTTTAAAATTATATCAAAAAAACGTTATTTTTTAGAAATAATGCGTTTTTCTTAAAAATCAAACAAAAACTGCTGTAACTTTTTTATTTCTTTATAAAAAAATGTAAATTTTGTTTAAATAATTTTATTTTCATGAAATCTAATTAGAAATGTAGTTTTAAAATTTTTCGGTCGATTATTTTTAAAATTATACCAAAAAAACGTTTTTCTTAAAAATCACACAAAAACTGCAGAAACTTTTTTATTTTTTTATAAAAAAATGTAAATTTTGTTTAAATAATATTATTTTCATGAAATCTAATTAGAAATGTAGTTTTAAAATTTTTCGGACGATTACTTTTAAAATTATATCAAAAAAACGTTATTTTTTAGAAATAATGCGTTTTTCTTAAAAATCAAACAAAAACTGCTGTAACTTTTTTATTTCTTTATAAAAAAAAGTAAATTTTGTTTAAATAATTTTATTTTCATGAAATCTAATTAGAAATGTAGTTTTAAAATTTTTCGGTCGATTATTTTTAAAATTATACCAAAAAAACGTTTTTCTTAAAAATCACACAAAAACTGCAGAAACTTTTTTATTTCTTTATAAAAAAATGTAAATTTTGTTTAAATAATATTATTTTCATGAAATCTAATTAGAAATGTAGTTTTAAAATTTTTCGGACGATTTTATTTTAAAATTATATCAAAAAAACGTTATTTTTTAGAAATAATGCGTTTTTCTTAAAAATCAAACAAAAACTGCTGTAACTTTTTTATTTCTTTATAAAAAAATGTAAATTTTGTTTAAATAATATTATTTTCATGAAATCTAATTAGAAATGTAGTTTTAAAATTTTTCGGACGATTACTTTTAAAATTATATCAAAAAAACGTTATTTTTTAGAAATAATGCGTTTTTCTTAAAAATCAAACAAAAACTGCTGTAACTTTTTTATTTCTTTATAAAAAAATGTAAATTTTGTTTAAATAATTTTATTTTCATGGAAATCTAATTAGAAATGTAGTTTTAAAATTTTTCGGTCGATTATTTTTAAAATTATACCAAAAAAACGTTTTTCTTAAAAATCAAACTAAAACTGCTGTAACTTTTTTATTTCTTTATAAAAAAATGTAAATTTTGTTTAAATAATATTATTTTCATGAAATCTAATTAGAAATGTAGTTTTAAAATTTTTCGGACGATTACTTTTAAAATTATATCAAAAAAACGTTATTTTTTAGAAATAATGCGTTTTTCTTAAAAATCAAACAAAAACTGCTGTAACTTTTTTATTTCTTTACAAAAAAATGTAAATTTTGTTTAAATAATTTTATTTTCATGAAATCTAATTAGAAATGTAGTTTTAAAATTTTTCGGTCGATTATTTTTAAAATTATACCAAAAAAACGTTTTTCTTAAAAATCAAACTAAAACTGCTGTAACTTTTTTATTTCTTTATAAAAAAATGTAAATTTTGTTTAAATAATATTATTTTCATGAAATCTAATTAGAAATGTAGTATTAAAATTTTTCGGTCGATTATTTTTAAAATTATACCAAAAAAACGTTTTTCTTAAAAATCAAACTAAAACTGCTGTAACTTTTTTATTTCTTTATAAAAAAATGTAAATTTTGTTTAAATAATATTATTTTCATGAAATCTAATTAGAAATGTAGTTTTAAAATTTTTCGGACGATTACTTTTAAAATTATATCAAAAAAACGTTATTTTTTAGAAATAATGCGTTTTTCTTAAAAATCAAACAAAAACTGCTGTAACTTTTTTATTTCTTTATAAAAAAATGTAAATTTTGTTTAAATAATTTTATTTTCATGAAATCTAATTAGAAATGTAGTTTTAAAATTTTTCGGTCGATTATTTTTAAAATTATACCAAAAAAACGTTTTTCTTAAAAATCACACAAAAACTGCAGAATCTTTTTTATTTCTTTATAAAAAAATGTAAATTTTGTTTAAATAATATTATTTTCATGAAATCTAATTAGAAATGTAGTTTTAAAATTTTTCGGACGATTACTTTTAAAATTATATCAAAAAAACGTTATTTTTTAGAAATAATGCGTTTTTCTTAAAAATCAAACAAAAACTGCTGTAACTTTTTTATTTCTTTATAAAAAAATGTAAATTTTGTTTAAATAATTTTATTTTCATGAAATCTAATTAGAAATGTAGTTTTAAAATTTTTCGGTCGATTATTTTTAAAATTATACCAAAAAAACGTTTTTCTTAAAAATCAAACTAAAACTGCTGTAACTTTTTTATTTCTTTATAAAAAAATGTAAATTTTGTTTAAATAATATTATTTTCATGAAATCTAATTAGAAATGTAGTTTAAAATTTTTCGGACGATTACTTTTAAAATTATATCAAAAAAACGTTAATTTTTTAGAAATAATGCGTTTTCTTAAAAATCAAACAAAAACTGCTGTAACTTTTTTATTTCTTTTTAAAAAAATGTAAATTTTGTTTAAATAATATTATTTTCATGAAATCTAATTAGAAATGTAGTTTTAAAATTTTTCGGACGATTACTTTTAAATTATATCAAAAAAACGTTATTTTTTAGAAATAATGCGTTTTTCTTAAAATCAAACAAAAACTGCTGTAACTTTTTTATTTCTTTATAAAAAAATGTAAATTTTGTTTAAATAATTTTATTTTCATGAATCTAATTAGAAATGTAGTTTTAAAATTTTTCGGTCGATTATTTTTAAAATTATACCAAAAAAACGTTTTTCTTAAAATCAAACTAAAACTGCTGTAACTTTTTTATTTCTTTATAAAAAATGTAAATTTTGTTTAAATAATATTATTTTCATGAAATCTAATTAGAAATGTAGTTTTAAAATTTTTCGGACGATTACTTTTAAAATTATATCAAAAAAACGTTATTTTTTAGAAATAATGCGTTTTTCTTAAAAATCAAACAAAAACTGCTGTAACTTTTTTATTTCTTTATAAAAAATGTAAATTTGTTTAAATAATTTTATTTTCATGAAATCTAATTAGAAATGTAGTTTAAAATTTTTCGGTCGATTATTTTTAAAATTATACCAAAAAAACGTTCTCTTAAAAATCACACAAAAACTGCAGAAACTTTTTTATTCTTTATAAAAAAATGTAAATTTTGTTTAAATAATTTATTTTCATGAAATCTAATTAGAAATGTAGTTTTAAAATTTTTCGGACGATTACTTTTAAAATTATATCAAAAAAACGTTATTTTTAGAAATAATGCGTTTTTCTTAAAAATCAAACAAAAACTGCTGTAACTTTTTTATTTCTTTATAAAAAAATGTAAATTTTGTTTAAATAATTTATTTTCATGAAATCTAATTAGAAATGTAGTTTTAAAATTTTTCGGTCGATTATTTTTAAAATTATACCAAAAAAACGTTTTTCTTAAAAATCAAACTAAAACTGCTGTAACTTTTTTATTTCTTTATAAAAAAATGTAAATTTTGTTTAAATAATATTATTTTCATGAAATCTAATTAGAAATGTAGTTTTAAAATTTTTCGGACGATTACTTTTAAAATTATATCAAAAAAACGTTATTTTTAGAAATAATGCGTTTTTCTAAAAATCAAACAAAAACTGCTGTAACTTTTTTATTTCTTTATAAAAAAATGTAAATTTTGTTTAAATAATTTTATTTTCATGAAATCTAATTAGAAATGTAGTTTTAAAATTTTTCGGTCGATTATTTTTAAATTATACCAAAAAAACGTTTTTCTTAAAAATCACACAAAAACTGCAGAAACTTTTTTATTTCTTTATAAAAAAATGTAAATTTTGTTTAAATAATTTTATTTTCATGAAATCTAATTAGAAATGTAGTTTTAAAATTTTTCGGACGATTACTTTTAAAATATATCAAAAAAACGTTATTTTTTAGAAATAATGCGTTTTTCTTAAAAATCAAACAAAAACTGCTGTAACTTTTTTATTTCTTTATAAAAAAATGTAAATTTTGTTTAAATAATTTTATTTTCATGAATCTAATTAGAAATGAAGTTTTAAATTTTTCGGTCGATTATTTTTAAAATTATACCAAAAAAAACGTTTTTCTTAAAAATCACACAAAAACTGCAGAAACTTTTTTATTTCTTTATAAAAAAATGTAAATTTTGTTTAAATAATATTATTTTCATGAAATCTAATTAGAAATGTAGTTTTAAAATTTTTCGGACGATTACTTTTAAAATTATATCAAAAAAACGTTATTTTTTAGAAATAATGCGTTTTTCTTAAAAATCAAACAAAAACTGCTGTAACTTTTTATTTCTTTATAAAAAATGTAAATTTTGTTAAATAATTTTATTTTCATGAAATCTAATTAGAAATGTAGTTTTAAAATTTTCGGTCGATTATTTATAAAATTATACCAAAAAAACGTTTTTCTTAAAAATCAAACTAAAACTGCTGTAACTTTTTTATTTCTTTATAAAAAAATGTAAATTTTGTTTAAATAATATTATTTTCATGAAATCTAATTAAAAATGTAGTTTTAAAATTTTTCGGACGATTACTTTTAAAATTATATCAAAAAAAACGTTATTTTTTAGAAATAATGCGTTTTTCTTAAAATCAAACAAAAACTGCTGTAACTTTTTTATTTCTTTATAAAAAAATGTAAATTTTGTTTAAATAATTTTATTTTCATGAAATCTAATTAGAAATGTAGTTTTAAAATTTTTCGGTCGATTATTTTTAAAATTATACCAAAAAAACGTTTTTCTTAAAAATCACACAAAAACTGCAGAAACTTTTTTATTCTTTATAAAAAAATGTAAATTTTGTTAAATAATATTATTTTCATGAAATCTAATTAGAAATGTAGTTTCAAAAATTTTTCGGACGATTACTTTTAAAATTATATCAAAAAAAAACGTTATTTTTTAGAAATAATGCGTTTTTCTTAAAAATCAAACAAAAACTGCTGTAACTTTTTTATTTCTTTATAAAAAAATGTAAATTTTGTTTAAATAATTTTATTTTCATGAAATCTAATTAGAAATGTAGTTTTAAAATTTTTCGGTCGATTATTTTAAAATTATACCAAAAAAACGTTTTTCTTAAAATCAACTAAAACTGCTGTAACTTTTTATTTCTTTATAAAAAAATGTAAATTTGTTTAAATAATATTATTTACATGAATCTAATTAGAAATGTAGTTTTAAAATTTTTCGGACGATTACTTTTAAAATTATATCAAAAAAACGTTATTTTTTAGAAATAATGCGTTTTTCTTAAAAATCAAACAAAAACTGCTGTAACTTTTTTATTTCTTTATAAAAAAATGTAAATTTTGTTTAAATAATTTTATTTTCATGAAATCTAATTAGAAATGTAGTTTTAAAATTTTTCGGTCGATTATTTTTAAATTATACAAAAAAACGTTTTTCTTAAAAATCACACAAAAACTGCAGAAACTTTTTTATTTCTTTATAAAAAATGTAAATTTTGTTTAAATAATTTTATTTTCATGAAATCTAATTAGAAATGTAGTTTTAAAATTTTTCGGACGATTACTTTTAAAATTATATCAAAAAAACGTTATTTTTTCGAAATAATGCGTTTTTCTTAAAAATCAAACAAAAACTGCTGTAACTTTTTATTTCTTTATAAAAAATGTAAATTTTGTTTAAATAATTTTATTTTCATGAAATCTAATTAGAAAAGTAGTTTTAAAATTTTTCGGTCGATTATTTTTAAAATTATAACAAAAAAACGTTTTTCTTAAAAATCAAACTAAAACTGCTGTAACTTTTTTATTTCTTTATAAAAAAATGTAAATTTTGTTTAAATAATATTATTTTCATGAAATCTAATTAGAAATGTAGTTTTAAAATTTTTCGGACGATTACTTTTAAAATTATATCAAAAAAACGTTATTTTTTAGAAATAATGCGTTTTTCTTAAAATCAAACAAAAACTGCTGTAACTTTTTTATTTCTTTATAAAAAAATGTAAATTTTGTTTAAATAATTTTATTTTCATGAAATCTAATTAGAAATGTAGTTTTAAATTTTTCGGTCGATTATTTTAAAATTATACCAAAAAAAACGTTTTTCTTAAAAATCACACAAAAACTGCAGAAACTTTTTTATTTCTTTATAAAAAAATGTAAATTTTGTTTAAATAATTTTATTTTCATGAAATCTAATTAGAAATGTAGTTTTAAAATTTTTCGGACGATTACTTTTAAATTATATCAAAAAACGTTA
This sequence comes from Stenus bimaculatus, assembly GCA_963971135.1. NCBI lineage: Eukaryota > Metazoa > Arthropoda > Insecta > Coleoptera > Staphylinidae > Stenus > Stenus bimaculatus. The sequence continues at coordinate 45,212 of CAXARA010001178.1, forward strand.
TTTTTTAGAAATAATGCGTTTTTCTTAAAAATCAAACAAAAACTGCTGTAACTTTTTTATTTCTTTATAAAAAAATGTAAATTTTGTTTAAATAATTTTATTTTCATGAATCTAATTAGAAATGTAGTTTTAAAATTTTCGGTCGATTATTTTTAAAATTATACCAAAAAAAACGTTTTTCTTAAAATCACACAAAAACTGCAGAAACTTTTTTATTTTTTTATAAAAAAATGTAAATTTTGTTAAAATAATATTATTTTCATGAAATCTAATTAGAAATGTAGTTTTAAAATTTTTCGGACGATTACTTTTAAAATTATATCAAAAAAACGTTATTTTTTAGAAATAATGCGTTTTCTTAAAATCAAACAAAAAACTGCTGTAACTTTTTTATTTCTTTATAAAAAAATGTAAATTTTGTTTAAATAATTTTATTTCATGAAATCTAATTAGAAATGTAGTTTTAAAATTTTTCGGTCGATTATTTTAAAATTATACCAAAAAAACGTTTTTCTTAAAAATCACACAAAAAACTGCAGAAACTTTTTTATTTCTTTATAAAAAAATGTAAATTTTGTTTAAATAATATTATTTTCATGAAATCTAATTAGAAATGTAGTTTTAAAATTTTTCGACGATTACTTTTAAAATTATATCAAAAAAACGTTATTTTTTTACGAAATAATGCGTTTTTCTTAAAAATCAAACAAAAACTGCTGTAACTTTTTTATTTCTTTATAAAAAAATGTAAATTTTGTTTAAATAATATTATTTTCATGAAATCTAATTAGAAATGTAGTTTTAAAATTTTTCGGACGATTACTTTTAAAATTATATCAAAAAAACGTTATTTTTAGAAATAATGCGTTTTTCTTAAAAATCAAACAAAAACTGCTGTAACTTTTTTATTTCTTTATAAAAAAATGTAAATTTTGTTTAAATAATTTTATTTTCATGAAATCTAATTAGAAATGTAGTTTTAAAATTTT